>JAWWMK010007841.1:0-27319 GCA_035047105.1 Galeopsomyia nigrocyanea
ATACGCCGGAAACCATGTTTTATTTTTTTTCTACTCGAAATTTCGACCCTTGTAGAGCTCTGAAAACACACAAAATTTGTTGAACGTGCCAGATTTGCCATTTTATTTACTTTTTATGCATTATTGTAGTTTAAAAAGCTCTACAAGCGTTGGAATTTCGAGTAGAAAAAAAACAAAATATGGTTTTCGATTTTTGAGGCGTAGAATTCGATTCTGAAGTCAGATTAACGCTATCTTTTTTCATTTTTTGTCAAATTCTAAAAAATTATGGAATTTAGTGTATTATTTTTTGACCGTTTTAAGACTCCTAAGTCCAAAAAAGAGTGTCACAAGATTACGCGGCGTGGGACACTAGTGTTGTTAGGTTCTATTAGTGTTGTAGATTGAGAAAATATAATAATTTCGAGCGTAACCCCAAGTTTTTAATTTACCAAAACCCGAATGAAGTTATGGCAGTTTTTTTGTGGAATTGGCCATATATAGTAGGGTACGCTCGAACGAAAACCACAAAGCCCAATTCGTTGCAGAGGACGAAGCAAACTCGGAGAGAGTGAGAGACAACGTTTCAAACATCGACGAGAGAGTATAGGCATAGGTGGTATCATTTGGCGAAATCGCAAGAGCCAAGAGCTCCACTACTACTACTACTACTACTGCTACTCGTCAAAGGGCACGTGATGTCGTACACACTGCTTGATGAAGTAATGGACGTTCGCTGTCGACGCATGTTGACCCACGCTTGACAATGGGCCTCTCTCAGCCTCTCTCTCTCTTTTACGTTGCTCACCTGTGTGCGCCACTGCTCTCGCTCGCTCGCAAACACGACCTGGATAAACTTTGACTAGAAGCTCTCGCTATACTCCTTCGATCTCTTGCTGCTCAACGATTCCCTCTCTCAATTTACCGGATTGAAGCTCTCCCTCTCTCTCTCACCCTCTTTCTTTCTACACCGGTGGATGATGGAAGATGCAGCCGGAATCTCATTGAGTCTCTTCCTTCACTCCTCTTTCTTTTTTTTTCTCATTCGAGGATCGGAAGGCAGGAGGAATTCTTATGATTTCTATTTGACGGAAAGTAAATGAAAATTATGTAGAAGAGGATGTACTGCAGTGATGCTTTGCAAACGATTTTGTATTGAACAATGATATAAAGTAATGCGCACGAAAGTTATAATTTTCACGTATGACGAATAGTTGTTATACCTCGACTAAAAAGTAATTGGTTACATCAAAAAACATTCTTTTACAACTTGATACACATGCATATATAAATATGCATATAACGTTGCCTGCAATTTCCATAACCGTTAGTTCATTAATAATTCATCCAGTGAAAGCAAAGAAAAAAGAGCAGCAGACGCAGACTTGACGCGTCATTGACAATCCTCTTTTACACGTGAGCAATCAATAAATTATTAATGGCAAAGAGAGAGAGAGAGGCCATCAACCCATATCGATAGTGTCTGGTTCTTAACCGCAACAATTTTCCAGAGGGTGGGAGGAGCGGAAACCGCAATGTCTGGATAGCATCGCAGTTTGTAGCGCAACCTCCCACCCTGCATGGCTTTACCGAGAATTATAGAGGCGAGACACCAAGTGTCTTTATCTATCTCTCTCACTCTCCCTCCCTCTTTCACCCCACTTCAGTGCCGAGCTCTGCTGTCCATTTGCAAATTAAACGCTCGCTCTGTCACGCACTCTACTAACCGGCCAAAGGGCAATCGCTATATCCCCCCCCCCCCCTCTCTCGGCTAATCGCAATCGCTTGTCGCTCGCCTGATTGTCAAACAGCTGGCTGACACCGTTTATTCGAGCAAGCTAATTTTATTTGCACTTTCAGGACATTCACTTCGCTTCGTGCACGAGCTTACGCATTCGTGATTTATCTTTTTATTTTCTTTTCTTTTTGCTTTCTCGATCAATTGAAAAGTCATACGCGTGAAATAAATGTTACGTTGCAGTTCCAATTTTATCCGCGCAACATTATAGCCCAGCAGACTAGAAAGGCGTGGGTCGGGAGAAAATGGTCTGGGTATGGGCTATTTTCAAAGTGGAATACGAGGCGATACCGCCTCGAGGTTCTTATCTTAACGCTCGGGTAAAGAGCCAATCGAACCTTTATAGGAGGCAACATTATCATAGACAAAGTCCGATGCGCCCAGGCCGCACTATACCACTAAAGCTATACCTCGGAGCTTGTATATATATCACACACGCGAGTGTTAGAGTGTGAGTTTGCGAATAATGCACTTTGCAAACAAAAGAGCGTGCGCGCGGTAATCTGATGATTGACGGATAATCAATCGAATGTATTTTGTCTTGGTGACAAAGAATTTTCTATTATGAAAATTAATTGAATGTGTCCATCAGATGCATTATGTTAAAAATATCGTCGTTAAAATAATAATGATCAACAAAAGACTTGATATTCGTATTTTTTAATTGAAATTCTGTCGTGGATTTAGGTTAACCAATCGGGTGGCGCAATTATATTCGGTAATTTAGAAGTTCATTACAGCTTTTGTTCGATGAAACTCTTGTACACGACAAGCATGTTATTCTCATATTGATCTAAAGCACAACGTCGCGTCATTATAATATAATTCAATCTTGTTTGAATGCTTGACAGGCAAATGGATATCAATCATTACCCCTCGAAGCCTCGTCGTAGTTTGAACAACAGCAGTGTGATTTAGGCTTGATTGCTTGGCGTGCGATTTTGATAGAGCGTCTAGAGTTTGAAATTGCCTTTGTGATGTTTTGATATCGAAAATTATAATGTGACTCACGATACATCTACAAAACCTTAGATTTGCTCTAACGATATTTTGATTATTCTGCATCCTCATCGATCGATTTTCGACTGCAACTATATTTACGAGCTAGAGGAAAAAAAAAACTAAAGTCGAAAGTTGACAAGATATAAATAGTTCTAGGTTAGAATAGATTGGTCGAACGAAAATTTATAGTGCGACGCTGAAAATAAATAAATAAATAAAAAAAAATTCCGCATCAGGTCGAGAGAAATACGACGAGATGGCGGATGATCCGGATGCCGAAGAGGAAGAATACGGCAAACACTTCGGACGGCTGGACCTCGATCGAGTCGGTATAAACCCAAACAAGATGCTTCCCGTAGCCTCTATATAAGAGACGCGCGTTTGCGCTGGAATCGATAAGGGGCAAGAATGTCTCTCATTGCCTGTCTCGATGGCGATACTGATAGCGTTACTCTCTCCTTTTGTGAACTTTTATCGGGCAATATCATAAAGTGTCTCACTTTAATTAATCGCGATTGATGGTTTTCTGTTGTTGTAAACATAACCAAACGGACTTGTCGTGATAATAAATGTTTATTTTGTCGTTATAAGTTTGATATTTTTAAATAAAAAAATTTTGGTTTGAGAAATCTTGCCGCCGATTAATAATGAATGTCTACGGTCATTTTAGCTACTTTAGTCTACTATGTACATATAATTAAAAATTATGTAGAAGCTTTAGATTCGAAGCAAAAGCTTATTGCTTATTGAAAGACTTTCGTTACGGATACTTCGTCTAGACGTTTAATATGCATGTACAAAAGTATTAACCGAACCAAATGGTTTTCCATTCCTCGGCAACGAAAATTCTTAAGAATCTAATGAAATCGTATCTTTAGAAGTGATTTAATTTTCAGTTGGGTAATTATAATTATCCAAAGTTCGAAATAAATAATTGCACAGTTCGTGAATAATAATTATCCAAAGCTCGAAATGAATAATTGCACAGTTCGTGACTATTTAATCATTTTAAGTATATCACGAGCAACTTCGACTGCAATGCACTCTCTAGATTTCTCAGCCTTTTTTCTCAAGGAGAAAAATTTTCAGCTTCTTTGAGAAACCGTTGAATATAGTAGTGTATGTAAGTAAACGAAGCAGCAAATATTTCGAAGGCGAGACGAATTTTTTATTTTCCAAGCTGAAAACGAAGTGAACTCGAGTGGCAACATGCGCAACTCAAATCAAAAATAAGAAAGTATTACTCTGCATCTCAGGTTTCTTCGATGACGCGCCACCGGGACCTTGGGATGGATACCGTAACAGATCGCTGGGCGGTGGTTTGCGCGAAGGCAACGCCGTCGGTAAGCAGATGTCGTGCAAGCGAGTCGGTGACCTATTCGACCAACAGTTCAAGCGGCTCTTCATTGGCGAAGCCGACAAGGACGACATTGCACCAAAGCCCGGCAAAAAGGATGAGGAGGTGCGACTACGCTTTGTGTATACATATACACACTTTGCTTTACGAGCGTCGCGAACATTCGAGTGTATACTTCGCTTGGTTCGCGTGCTTTTCATTCCTTTGACGTACGTTCGCTCCTGAGAATTCGTCTTACCGGAATGGCCGAGAGCTTTTTGATTGTAGCTAGGGGCGAGGCAGCAAAAGGATACGTGAATGTTTTTCTAAGAATTTATCGCGAGTATTGAGTTTTTTTTGACGGTGATTTCGAATGAAATTGATTTCAATTTTGATATTCATAATCCCGTATTTTCGCAGGAAAAAGGAGATAAACCCATAATAATGCCACCTGGTTACCCGAAGAAACATTCGACGCCAGGTGACTGGCACGGCTGCATAGGAAAGCGATTGAAATATTTCAGTCCCGAAACAAAGCCCGAACCGCCGGTCGAGTCGAAACCACCGAATTTCAAAACAAGCCCAACGCCATTCGGTGGTCCGGGTTACGTGAATTACTGCATCAATCGATACGTCAAAATGTACAAAGGTTACGAGCCTTATGACATCGACGAAATAATACCCAAAGGTACGAGATAAAGGAATTTTAAAATCGCTGTTTTTTTATTTAAAAAAATGCCACTTAAATAATTATCGTCGAACCAGAACCAGACGGGCCGAAGCCAAAAGCATTCGTAACCACGTTTTTCTCTCGACCCTACTTCAATGAGAATCCATACGCGCCGGTACCTCTTCCTCCGTTAGTGAAGAAACCACCGGATCGACGCACGAAGAAACAAAGACCGATACGATTCCATCTGACCTTTCCACGAGCACCTCTCGGTCCTAATTCCGGCTGTTTTTATCCGTTTCCACGATACTTTCCCGATCCTTATGACAAGACGCCTAAGAAAAAAAGCAAGAAAGAAAAGTCGAAAGCACCGTTACATTTGGTGGGCGTACCGGAGTTCAAGTCCAAGTTTACGGATAGTATCATCGAGCGAGTTACGAGGGTTGCTTGTAATGCCGTTACGTATGTCGATTATCGGGAGCAGGTCTATCGCATAAGATGATAGTAAGTTTGTTTCAAGTGGATGGTCGATTTTGTTTGATATCGAATTTTGAAGTGGCTTGTTTATGTAAAAACGAAAAATGTGAGATTCAATGAATTACGAAGGTTTGTATGTTAACGAATAATCTCATTTTTTATCATGGAAATATTCATCTATATAAGCAATAATTTAATTTATGAAAAAATCATCTTGTTACGAAATGAATTACTTTTCTGCTACCAAGTTCTCCTTCGTTCATCGAAAGTTTTCATCAGTGATTTAGTTTATTGTATGTACGCGAATTTTTTTCGTCAGATAAACGACATAAGCTTACGGATTGAAAATGCTGATCGCAAATATTTAATCGATTTAAAAAATCATCATCAGCGTGAACATACAAAATTCAAGTATCTACAAACATTATTCCGCAATTAACGAGTAGTCGCCAATATTTATCTACGCCCCGACATCGCTTCTTGTTGTTTACGAATCGTTAAAAGTGCAGAGGCCAAAAAAAAGCTCATTTGGCTTGGGGAGAATTTTTTTTTCCTCTTTCACAGGGATAAAATAAAAGCGAGCGAAAGAAAGACGGCTTCGCTCGTGGAAAAAAATAAATGCGACACCAGCAGCGAATTTCGTGCAGCGCCTTTTAAATCTGTCAGTTCGAAGCGCAATGTAATGGAGCTGCGATCGCTTGTGTAAATTACGGAGGTAAGAGCAGTTTGGTAGATTTATTTTTGCGGGATAGTCGTAATTTTTCTCCGGCGGCCATCGCTTTTTTTTCTCTATTTTATGCCAAAGTTCTATCTTTTGCATACCTACGGGACATTTTGGTTCTACTTTGTTGCCATTAATTACAAATAGGCGATGAATTGTAGTTTGAACCTAGACGAATTTCTTTTAGAAATAATATATATCAACGAAAAAAAATGCCTTCCAAGCTTTCACGAGCAATTACTGAAACGGAGTACAACGTTCTCGGCCATCCTCGTCGTTCGGTTCTTCAAATTAATCAGCAATCCTCGAAAAGTTGGCCAGCATGATAAATTCTCATGGCAATGGAAACAAAAAAAAATTGAAAACAAAAGTGCCGAGTAAAACACTTTTCACGTCGCATCTGCCTAAAACTTCAGTTGGGGAACTAGAATAAATCCTGTAGCCGCGTTTGGAATAAAAAAAAAAGGAACGAAGAAGAGAAGTTTCCGAACGAGTGCTCGCGCAAGCAGTAAAAGTAATTAATTGGTTTTTCGCAGTATATAGCGCGGTTCTATATAGGAAAGGATAGATGGAAATGGAGCCTGTGCTCGCCTTTTCAAGTACGACATCGTCGATCGTTAATTATGATTTTCCTTCTCGCCTTGCTCGCAAACTGCCTGTTTTCCTTTTAATTAAAGCCGCTTCGCATTTAATTAAAACGATTCTCCAGATTTAATAACCGACGTGTTTGTCGCCATCCTTCCCCCCTATGCGCGTCTTTTCTATCGTTGGAATTTATAATTTCATCGCGGTGAACTGGCTTCTCTCTCTCACTTTCTCTCTCAGGGCGATACGAGTGCCGCACTTACTTTAATCGATTCGACTTCTGCTCGCGCGACTTTTCGCTCCAATTGGAATTAATTAAGAGAGAGAGAGAGAGAGGGGGGGGGGCGTTGCCAGTTACGTTTTGATTAAATTACTCGCGCGCAACGTCGTTCGGTTTAATGGCATTATTCAACTATATCTTCTAAGTGAGCAATGAAATGCATGCTTCGACAAATTAAACTCTTATTCTCATAATATTCGATTATTCGTTGACAAAATTTTCAGTAGTATTACTCTTGTGTTAGTCAGACAGCTACGAGTCTTACAATCCTATACACCATTCTCGAGACTACTGACGTCAGACAATAAAGTAGCCATCATCCCACGACAACCACATGAAAATAGAATTTCATTTCCAAAATTGTCACACCCTGAAACATTACCCAACAAATGACTCTCAACTAATATTCAAAATATAGCGCTCGTAAGCGTATTCGAATGGACATCGGCCGATGTCGGTCGAAAAATAGCTAAGAAGAACAAATCCCCCTTTTACGAGGACGATTTTTAGCAGACGACTAACGTGTGTGTGTGTATATTGTATACACGTATATATATACCTTTACGATTTATTCCGGGGATGAGGCGACCCATTACTCAGTGCCGTGTCGTTGTTCCGGTATTAAACATTCTGGGCATTGCGGTCGCTCGTCGTGAGAAAAAGCTTACGTGTATGTGTGTGGGTGTATGAGTGTTTGTGTATCGGTGTATCTAAGGAAATATGGGACTTTGGACTCTGCATGCGAAATGTTACGCTCCGATGCGATGTGATACACGTAGGTTGCGTTTCTTTTCCCCCCACCCCCTTTTTTTCTTTACACTACCTATTTATCAAGTTCTTTTGTTAGACCTTCTTCTAAGAATTGAGAAATGACGTACTTCGGAAATATTTTATTTTTATTAATGTTCATACAGTTTCATTATTTTTTATTGTTTCGAATTCAGTAATAAACTTTCGAAAATTTGAATAGTTCTTCACCGTTACTCGAATTTCCCAGTCTCTCTGTATCATATTGAACTTAACGTATTCGAAATAAGGAAGAACGAAAGAAAAAAGAAGAAAACTCGATGGAAAACGTAAGGTATAAAACGACAGCGAGATAGCGCGGTGTGGTGAAAAGCCCGATAAGATCTTTTGCAAGCATCGAAAGAGAAAACCGCCGCGAGATAGTAGTCGGCTGCTGCTGCTGGTAAACCTTTTAACGCGAACTCGCGCCCCGTCCGCCCGCTCTCCTTTTCACTTCCGTTCCGCTTTGGCCATGCTACCCAGCAACCAACGAAGAAATCTCGACCGCGCGAAATGTGTACTCAGCCGGATGAGCGTGCGGCCAAGTATTTTTCTTTTTTCCTTCTTATTCTTTCTCTCGTGCGCTATATATATAGACGCGATTGGGAGGTCGGTTTACTTAAAAAAAAAATCTTTGATGTCGAATATAAAAGTTCAAACTGCTGATTGAGATAGATATTAAATTGAAAATGTGATAAAAAATGTAGCAACGATATTAGTTTGACGTTTCGTCTTTTTTATTCGCTTTAATCGACTTTGTATGACCCGTAATAATTAACTTCGTCGTGAAGTTTTCTACTAGATTGCCTCAAAGGATCAATTATGTAAATTAACTTTTCTGTAACACGAATGAAAAAGAATTTAAAAAAGTTGAAAGTTATAATTACATAAAATATACTTGCATTAATTCGTTTGAAAAGAAAATATAAGCTTGTTAAAACAGACTTCAAGTCATTGTTCCATGGAAAATATGTTTTGATCAGATATATCACGAGAAAAGCGACTATTGTGTTTCTTTTCAGTCGTTTATCTGCCAAGCTAGTGATTAAAATGAAAAAAGATAGATATTCAGTTCGTTCTTCATAAATAAGCTGGAAAAATAATTAAAAATTATATGTGGACAAAGAAGAATTAAACTATTTTCAATAAGCTCGTGAAAGAATAAAATAATCGCGAAAAAAAATCGTCGCTTTTCCATTGTGCAAAATTAATTCATTGCAAATTTTAAAAAATAAGCTATTGAAAAAACCCGCTCTAAAGAATTTTCATAAACCCTGCTTCTAAAATTCCATACATTTCTCAATAAAAGTCTACTAGACAGATAATTCTGTCATCGCCTCTTAGCCATTCAGCTTTCCATTTAACGTTCAAAGCGCTGAAATAATGGAAGATATTCAATTGAAAAAGTCGATCTTTTATCTTGCGTCCCTGGTATCTCGCAATAAATGAAAAATCGATGTAAAAGAACATCTTTAATATCGATAAAGAGCTTACGAGGCGCGCGCGCGCGCGTCGCGATAAAAAGGAGAAGCAAGAGGAGGGGAAAAAAGCTGAAAGTAGAGTAAGCGCTGAAAGAATGAGGCGATGCCGTAGAGTACGGACTTGGGGGGCGTTCGAGCATTCAATGAATGCACAAAGCTGACCGCTTCGTTGTAACGAAACATTTCTTCCCTTTCACATGCCAACGGCAACACAGTTTGAATTAATAGCCTGTAAAAACAATTTTCATCGACAATAAAGTATAAAAAAGTGGAGTTATTGAACTTGGAATATTTCATATTGAGAGGAGGCATTTAATGGAAAAATCAATTCTTTGACGTATAGAACGTGATTATTTTTAAAGTGCATAAATTTATCATTATACGTATTTCTTTTTTCATTTAATAAGGTATATGCGTCTTCCAAAGTAAAAAATCTTCGATCTCATGATTTGCACGTTAACTTTTGATTTCCCAGAACATATACGAAATGCGTTGTTTCGATAATCTCTTGCGATACGAAATTCAATGCATTCTTATGTACCGTAATGAAGAAAAAAAAATCGCTTCGAAACAGCTTTCTCAATGAAACTTGGAATAAATATTTAAATTAAAAAAAAGAAGAAGCGGGGATAGGATAGAGGCGAGGGCAAGAATTCGATTGACCTAAAGTCCGATAGCCCGCACAGCTATATAGCATTCGCAACTGGAGCTCGCGCTCGCGGAGGAAATCGCCTTATCTCTCTTAAGGATCGATCGGCTGTCGAGCAGGGACGTAATCGACGTCTTCCATCTATAGCAGGGGCTCGAGAGTAAGCGAGAGAGAGAGAGAGAGAGAGAGAGAGAGAGAGAGAGAGAGAGAGAGAGAGAGCGAGAGAGAGGATATAGGTAGAGCCGAGATCTGCAGTTTGCCCCCCGAGTGTATGACGATTGCCTTTGTCTTGCTGAATTCATGTTTCTCAAAAAGCACGAGATGCGGCCGCTTTCGAATTTGAGAGCGCAATTTGGTGACTGCCGATCGATTTCGGATTATACGCCCGTATAATAAGATTAAAAATTTGGACCGGTATAAGGATTTTATCTTGCTTGGATGGATACTGGATCAAATTTACATAGTGTAACCTATATCGGTGATCTTACAGACATTGAGGTCAATGTGCTCAAATGGAGTAAATGAGTTTTTTTTTCAATTATAAATTTCATACTTCGATCATGTGATTTTTTTTTTGAATTTAATTCTGACTCCACTAGTCACCAATTTTTGATAAACAAATTTAAATAATCACATGTTTTTTTTTTAATTTTCCAAAATATCCTAGTTTTGAAGTAAAATATTTGAAATTAAAATTGAAAAATCTAAATAACGTTACTGGAATAGTTCAGCTGTACTTAGCAAAGAAAAAAAAACCGAAGCAAACTAGAAAAAATATCAACGATGCGTAAAACTACCAAACAATATCGCGTTAAAAAGTAGAGTAGTCGACTGTCCGAGACACACGGTTGTGTGCGTCGCTCTTGGAGCCAAATTTTCAGCAAGCGTCCACGTCAGCCGGCCGACTATAATGGAAAACGTATTACCGGACTCGTAAGTTTCGGCTCCGCCCTGACATTATATAACACGGATGTGCAGGCTGTAGTTAACGACGAAACTCCGGCAAAACTGTAATTTTCGCGCCGAGGGGGGGATGATGCTTCCCCGCGGCCGAGAAAAGGAGAGGAAAAAAAAGGCTCGAAGAATAGAGGCCGCGAATTGTGTAGACAAATTGGTGGGTTAAAGAGCCCAGTAAGTCGGGTGGAATGGTGAAGAATACGCAAAGTTCTGCAGATTCGTGAAGTAGTCGCGCACTGTGGGGCGAGAATAAGTTGGCTATGAGAAATTGTTCCAGCAGTCAAATTTTTCTGTAAGTTCTTCTACATTTTAACGCACTGCTGGACACGTTAGTTAATTTATTATAGTTTTCCGATAAAATAATTATTTAATAATCCATGATTCGTAAAAAAAAATTAAAGAATCTAATCAAATCAAACTCCCCAAAATCGATATCTTTTCAACAATCGAAAATAACCTTGACAAGGATTTATAAACATTTATGGCAGTTGGTTGTACAGAAATAAGAGTTTTTAGGATACAATGAATGGTTTGACGGTGAATATACTGTCATGTAGTGAATCTACGTTGTCCGGGTTACATGAAACACAAAAAGTGAATGACAGGTAGCGTCGATGTAACTTTCTCTAGCTCGAAAAGCAATGACGTTAACATTTTTTTTATTTCTTGTGTACATGCCTCCCTTGTACACATTTTATTCGATTTTTCGGCGAGTTATTTTAAAACGACTAGAGAAATAAAATTCAACTTTTGCGGCATAGAGCTCCGTTCGTTTACAAAAGTGGATGGCGAGCTGTGCGCACTTTAATTGCAAAGAACTAAAAGTATTGAAAAGCCCTCTTCTTTCACTTTGCCAGGCAATATTTTTAGATTGTTTTCATAGCCTCGAGCTTTCACGTAGGAATAAAGTTTTTTCATTGATTGTTTCGTCAATTTCACTACTAGATTGCATGGGCCGCACAAAAGATTTTTTTTGACTACTTTCGAAATTGCAGTTGCACTTTGATTGAAGAGCTACTCTGCTTGATTATATTTTCTCTGTAGATCCGACCGTTTTGTATCTTATTGGATGAGAAACTTTGACGCTTATTAGATTCATCAAAGTATGTGAAGTATTTCAATTTGAGTATGCTCATATCCTTTGGGTTTATATATTATACTAAAATATGAAATTTTGTATCTAACACAAATAATGATTTCCAATTTTAAAAACTAGTTTTTGACAGCATAGCGAGCGTTTGGAGTTTAATTTGATTTCTTTACATAGAAGACCTTTACATAGAAATTAGTTTTCTTTCAAAATAATTATGCGGTAAAAAGTTATCAACAAAATAACAAAAAATGCAATCTTCAGTTCGTTAAAAACATGGATAAACTACCGAAAAAAAGTAGTTCTTGGGGACTTTTCTAATGTTCACGAGCATTTTCCGCCACTATATACCTTAAAAAAGAAGAGGAAAAAACTCCGGAAGCTCTAGCGTTACAAATTTTTTTTTCCATTTTGGGCTTCAAAAATTTGCATTTTTTTCGTAGATTTTGTCATATGCATATTAAGTATCAAATACACATAATATCAGTTATCAAAATTTTCTATCGTATGCAAATACTATATAGAAAGAGCACAGCAAGTTTTGTCGGCATTCTTCATCACGCTCGGAAATTATGAACCAACAAAATCGTAGTTATCAAAAATTTCTATTTACATTTGGATAATGTGACATCAAAAAAGTCAAATAGCTATAATAGAGTGTCAACGTAAAGTTATAAATTCAGTACGATCACGATTAGCTCAGTACCATGCGCGTTCTAAACATGATACAGTGCCGAATCACATAGCTAATTAGCTGCAAAGCATATCGTGCAACTACACGAAGATCAATACTATTAACGAAGCACACACACACATACACAGTAGCAGTAGTAGTCCCGTAGTCGATGCTTAATAAACAAGCAAGCATCTAGAGGCACTTGGCCAACGTAATCTCTGAAGCTTCCCATGGGAGTCGCCAGTAGAGCCGCCGCCGCCGCCGTAGAAATCGAACAGAAGTCAATAAGCGCGCGCGAGTGCGAGTCGGGATGGAATTTAGATAGCACTCGAACCGCCCGGTCATCGGCATTCGTGCTTGGCATATTCCAGTGAGAGAGAGAGAGAGAGAGAGAGAGAGAGAGAGAGAGAGAGAGAGAGAGAGAGACAGAGCCTGAAAACCGATGCTGCCACGTCGAAATTACGATTATTTGACGGCGCGTTTGGAACGCGTCGTCGTCGTCGCCGGGCGCTTTGGCATTTACCGATGCGTACAGTATTTGCGATCATCTGCCGATGAGTTGGAACTTTGTTTTTTTTTCTTTGTTGATCGTGTCGAGCAAAGGGTTTTTGAAGGATTTGTTCGTCCACTGTATTTTGTAATACTTTTGCACGAGTAGAATGAGTCAATGATAAGTCAGACGTATTTGCGATAGGCTTTAGTATGATTTCTATTTGTAAGAGAATCCGCAAGCTTACATTAACATTCTTCATTATTCTCATACGTAATCTCGACTACCCTTATATTTTGGTTATATTTTCACTTTTTTTAAATGCAACACAAATATATTCGTTCAATATTTTTAGATTTGAATGATGTCACCGTTTGACGGTGAAAGGATTGCTAGTGTATATAATAGTAGAGTGCGGATTGAAATATCGAGGCCGAGAGTTCGAGTGAGTTGGTAAACTGAAATTCGATTTATGATATTGGTATTGGAGGAGCCATAGGTTTTTTTAACAGAATAGTAGAGAGGAGAGTCAAAGAATGGGAGGGCAATAAAAGTTTGATGGATTTGGTACTTTCAGCTGATGAAATATGATTTTTTTATTTTTTTCTATTGATCATTTTAAAGCCAAAAACTTTTTTCGTAATTAAATATGTATTTTTTAATGAATTTTAGCAAACAATGTTGCTGTTACAGCGTCATTTAATTTATTAAGTAACGATTGAAGAAATTGCTAAATTAAATATTATTCCATTATAAATATTGACAAAATATCTCATATAATATACAATGAAATAGTACTGACATATTAAGGTAAACTAAAGTTTCCTTATTTATAAGTAAATACTCATATCTGATTCAATACTCGCTTTAAAAATTATGATTTTCAACTTCATCTTACATCGCTGACTTTAATCATACTTCAAACATCATCTTAGAAGTTCAGAACCTCGAAACCGAGATTCCGTGTCAAACGTATTGATACTCAAGTATTCAACGCTAAGTAACGGCATCTCTACTGTCTTCGCGATGTCGAGAGATAGAAGTCCGTAACAGAAGTGATGGAAGACGTTCTTCTTGTTGGCAAGTATAGTCAGTTCTCTCTCTCTCTCTCTCTCTCTCGCTCTCTCGCTCTCGTCTAGTGGCACAATCAAGTCTTAGACAGGCAGACAGCTGCCTTCATCCTTAAGTAGTAAGCACGTTCTGCGGTTAGCCCTTCGTGCAACGGAATTTCGAGAGGATTCGAAGTAACATCCGCCCTACCTCAAGTTAAATCGCTTTTAACTTGCAAAAGACCTATCGCTGTCGTCACGGCGTCGAACTTTGCTCATTTTATGAGTCGGTAATGTTGCGGTGATGGATGCACGGGTTATCTCAATTGTTACTACATTGAGACATTTTTACGTTAAGTTTGCATGAAAGAAAGCATTAATATTTAATTACCTTTAATCATGCACTAAATGAAATGAATAAACTAAAACCACTACTGAGAACTAACTTCTACCGTGAGAAACAAAAGAATCGAACAGCCGAAAAAAAAGGATTATTTGAGTCTAAATTACAGTCACTCTTTCGTAATCGAGATCCCTTTATATTTCAATTCGAAACTCTCGAGCTGACTTTCATGCCACCCCCTCCCTCCTAAAGCTCATTCGAAAGACAGACAAGGTTAAAAGCGGACTTCGCAGCAGGATATTGGATACTCTTTGAAAATAACTTTGCTTACCGAGATTACGAATCAAGATGCAATTACGTTGCTTCTCCGAGTGAAGGTTTGTGGGTAGAAAGAATGGAAAAACCCTCGTCAAATGGAGATATACTACTGGATAGCCGGACTATCGGTTCTTTTTTTTCATCTGGCTATCTGTTGCGAATCGATTGTTGCGCTTCTTCGCTTTTTCTCTTTTCTTCGCATTTTTTTTTATCCTCAACTGTCGCTTGTTCGTTCGAAAGGTCATAGTACGACTGCGTGATCTTGACTTTTATTGCTCCATTATCTGAAATTATCCATGAAATTTGTATGTAGGATTTATTGTCTTCTTATTACATCAATAATTATTATGAGAACATTAATTTAAAAAAAAAAAATGAATATCGATTGGATTCTTGATCGAAGTTACACATCGCACTTTGATTTGGATTCTTGATCGAATTTACACATCGCAATGAAAGTGCACTGTACTACGTCTAGGCGTGTAATTGACTTGGATCAAACATTGCACTGTGTACCATATTCGAGATTGCTTGGCAAGCCGCTGTAATACAAACATGTACTCTACGTAGGAGAGTACATTGGACAATGTACATAGGCGGAACATTACGTGATATTCGTAGGTAATGTTACTCAAACAACGGAAAATTTCAAATTCATAGAAACGAACGCTAAATGAATTGGCTGCCAATTTTTTTTATGTAGTACCAATTTTTTCATAGATTATTTCAGTTTTTAATTAAATAAAAGTTATTCAATCTATTATTCTTTGATATATGCTATTGTCTATGTGAACACTTTTTGATCTATTTAAATATATTAGAGTGGTATTACTAATGAGTTTACTATTGATGACGTATAAAAATATCATCAAGCAATTTTATATCTCATCGATATTATTTTTTGTTAAAATTGTATCAATAAAGTAATGAAAACTATATCTTTTTAATTAAATGATTGAGTTTCAATATAACTCGATACTATCCGGTTTACCCGAGGGAAAGACGAATTGTGACACTGCGCTGTACTCTGAAGTTAGAAGAACGCGAGAGGGAGAGGAAGGAAAAGGAGGTCAGAGCAGGAAGAAAAATGAGAGAAATCAGCTCGGTAGACGCCGATACAATTGGGCCGTGATTATGTCGGCGCCGGAAAATCGAAGGTTTCCTGCAGTTGAAGTGTTTCTCGGCTTCATCGATCCGCTTGCATTTCATTTTGGCGGAAGAGCGAATCCGCACTGGTTATTATTTTCAATAATATTTTTGACGAATTAAAAATAACAATGCACTGACAATGTAATCAAAATTATTCACGCGAGAATTGCTTTGGAGATGAAGAAAAATGCTGTAAAAATACTCGAAATTTCGCCAATTTCATTGTGTTTCCAGGAACTTGATGTTTACGGGCTTCTCTCGAATAAAATTTATCGGAATTTACTGTCCGGCATTTTCAAACCAATTGACAGAGATAAGATGAAATTTACTTTAGCATCGTTCGTGTGTATGTGCGCGAGCGCCACTGCAATTGAATTTACTGCGGACGGGCACAAGCGAAATACGAAGTATCGGAACTTTAAAGGAGATTGATTCGTCGACTACTTATTTCATGAGCGCGAGTTGCTAAGTCGACTCTATTGGGTAGCTGTTATGTGCTACTTAAATTTGACGCTAGAATTGACTTTTTTCAAATAAATAAGTTGAAGTTTAAACCGTGAATACCGGAGCAAATGGATATTAATCTTAAAATAGGATTTCAGATTTCATTTTGCAATGTTGTAAATACATAATTTTGGCTTTACAAATAATTTTGGCTCTACAGTAAAAATACACTTATAAAATAAAAAAATTCGTTTCAATTTCAATAGGATTCATCATATATGATGTTTATGATTCATTACATTCATTATGTAGATCAATATTAAAGTATAAAACTAAATCAAGCTAAAATATATCTCAAACATTTTTTTCTTACATCCCGTTACTTACAATTGCAAAGTAGCATTCCTTTAAGCTGACAAAGACGTTAAGTGAAAAGAAAAAAAGAAAAAAGAAGAGAGAACAAGTACACAGAATTTACAATTCGCTTTAATGGAAGCGTGATGCGGTTAATCGGATTCGGTTCTAACCCGATTGTAGAAAGTGGCAACGGTGTCGAATGATCAGGAGGGCGTCACACTGCTACTGCTCGATGCGTTTAGCGCTCGGCCGCTCGATATCGGTAATTACTCCATCTCCCCGGACGCGCCTCCACCATTTTTCCTTCACCGTTCATTCCTTTTTTTTCCTTCCACCACCATCTGTCTTCGGCTCTTTCTTTTTTAGCACAAAAGAAGCGGATTTAGAGCTGGTTATTGGCTACAGGAAGGAGTTAATTTAATTATCGCATTGTTTCCAGCGTCGACCTAGATTTGTGCTGATCAATTTATCAAGTGTGATATTGACGCTCAATATAATTTTCCGATTTCCGTCTGACTAATTTTGATTCGTACTATTTAATAATGATATGTCAAAATAAATATTTTAATTCTACTGATCTCAGCTGTTTTTTCATAACTCAATTACATTCCATCAATATTGGTTTCGTATTTCCATCACAAGCTCAGTATCAATCTCCTGTACCCTAATTTAGTCAAGGCTGACTTGAAAAAAAAAAGAGAAAGAAAAGTGGCAAGCGATCGGTCCGAGTCGTTAAATTGGTCTGGCTAGTACTAGGCGCGCGCCTCTTCCTTATCGGTTTGCCGGTGCAGTTCGAGGCCAAAGTAGAAGAGAAAAAAAAGCGGAAGCTTCCGGTGAACGTGTCTAGTACGCTTTATCGCTCGGAAACGTTCGACCCCCCTACTCGCGCGCGAGTGGAACGAATTGATTCCCAGCCGGTAGTAAAGGTGCGCGCGTATACCGGATATTCTCGCACGCAAGCGCGAGGATCTCTCTCTCTCTCTCTCTCTCTCTCTCTCTCTCTCTCGCTCTCGATGTGCATAGGTGCCGCGTGGGAATCCTATAAATCCTTCGGTTTTCGCTCGGCTCTTTTTTTCTTCTTCTTCTTCTTTTATTCGCGATCATCCTTGCCACTCGCTTTACATCTTTCGAGCTTTGAATCCCCAAGATTTGGTTTTACTCATCCTTTTCTGAGGTACTGCCTTTGGCTTTGATTTATCGCGCTCTTTCGTTGCTATATCCTCGGATATGTATAATCGAGTCTCGATAAATTGTCGCTGATATTATACGGTTTGTCTTTTTTTTTTCAAGAAACTTCACGGGAAAAATAGTTAATGCATAAATCATGCGATTCTCCATGCGTTTTTCCAAAATAACCAACGGAGATAAGTAACTATTCTGTGCTCAAATTATACAGTATACAAAACTAAGCCAAGCCCTTTCGACGTTAATTACACGAGTAAAGTAGGTACGCTTTAATTTTTTGCACTTTCACATCATTTACAACAAAGTATTGTTAACGAAAAAGCTCATTTGCATTCAAAAGAGGGATTTTAGATGTAAATTTTTTTGAAAAAAGAAAAATGAAAAAGCTTAAGTCACGTCCGCGACTAAAAAATAAAAGTGACTTCGCAATTAGTTTTTTTTTTGCGGGCTCGCAACTAAAAACAGTCAGTCCAGTTCACTCTCGCTCTATCCGAGGTTGAAAATGAGAAACTCGCGGTGGCGCACAGAAGTTATTCAGTATGACTCTGTCAAATAATGTCGGCACAAAGTGAAAATATAACTTTGAATTGAAGCAGCGAAGCTTTTGCCAGAGTAGAATTTCCAACTGGTGCGATATTATCGCGGCGCGCTCTTTCGCGTTGCGCCAAGTTAAGGTGGTAATTACGAGTATAGTCTTGCACACAGAGAGAGCGAAAGAGAGAGAGAGAACGCATAAGGTCGCTGCGGCACACAGCCTTTTCCGCAATTTATCTCAGTATGGAGGGGAAAAGGAAAGGAGAGAGGGAATGGAGGAGTCGGGGGGAAATGATGCGGCGGACGCACGTGCGCCAAAACGCAGGGGCACTTGTCGCTTCGTTATCGGGCACCGTGCCGCGAGTAATGGAGATAGCACAGCCTCTGGGAAATAAAATTTATCATCGCAGCAGAGAGTCCCGCACTCTCCGAGATTAGATTACGCACCTAATTTATAAGTGAAATTTGCGCAATAGGACAAATGAGATCTAGATTGAGCTTTTGTTTTGTTTACGGCAAGAGCAACGAGAAGAAGACGATTGTTGGAGACTTTGCTATGATTTCTTTTTTTTTTAATTGAGACTTCTGGTTATGGATATATTATTATGTAGTTGAGATCTTTTTTTTTTATAAAAGGTTACAACCATTCATCAGTGAGCCATTAAAAGAATATTTAAAAATGTGCTGCCTTCGTCATAAAACTTTCTCTTTGTGGTATTAAAAGGTTGAATCGGGGCTTTTAGTAAAAGTAATTTTTTTTACGCAAAGCTATCAATGAACCACTCAAAAAGTAATCTTCAAAGGCAAAAGAATTCAACGTCTACTTATACTTCGTTCGAGCTGCGAATATTACACAGCAACTGAAAAATATTCGAAAAGTCAAAGTTACATTTCCATTGCGGAACAAAGATCGCGCGCGCGGAACATTAGGAGTCGCACAGCTGGCAGCATGAGCTTATATATACCTCGGGAAAAATAAGCTAAACCAAGAGAATTGGATAAGGAAAGGAGCAGAAGCAGCCTTGCTGTACGCCACGCGCTTACGGTGATTCAATAACTGCAGATAAGCGCTCCGATTCACAGTAGTCGTCGTCGTCGTCGTCGTCGTCTGCTTGGAGCGCTTCCAAGGACGTGCACTACTGCTGGATTTCGTTGTTCTTTCTCTCTACAGACCTCGAGTGTGTGCTTTCTTCGCAAGATGTAAGCGACACCTGAGACGACCGCGGAACCTCTTATCACACGCTGCACCGACGGAATTTTTCAAGGTTTTTCCTCTTTCTCTTTGAAAGCTTTGTTGCTGAAATCAGGTTGTGGCGTATGTGGGTGAAGAGTATGTGCTTTGTTCGGGATTACTATGAAAGTAGGCTACTTCAAGAAAAGAGAGTTGGTAAAATTATTGATCTCGTGAATGTCAGTTTATTTTTCAATATAGATACATTATCAATCTCGATTATGCAGATACATGGCCACTTCCACACAAAAAACTGCAATAATTTGGTTCGGTTTTTGACAAATTTGAAACATTAGGGTACGCTCGTAATTCTTTTATTTTCTCAATTTACAATACTGATAGAACCTAAAAATACTAGTGCTTTTCATTGCGCAATTTAGTGACACTCTTTTTGGTCTTTAGAAACCCAAAAATCGATTTTTGAGATTTAAAAAAAAAACGAAAAATGGTAGCGTTAATCTGATTTCAGAATCGAACTCTACGGCTCAAAATACGTCGGAAACCGTATTTTTTTTCTACTCGCAAGTCCGACTCTTTGCAGAGCTTTTTTTAAAGTATAACAGTGCATATAAACTAAAAAACTAATGAAGTTAGAAATCTAACACTTTCAATCAATTTTGCGTGTTTTTAGAGCACTGCAACGGTTGAAATTGAGAGCGTACCCACAGTTTTAATATTTGAAAAAACGCTGCCGAATTGATGCACTTTTTTCGTGGAATTTATCATACACATGTACACGATTTGACTGAGCTAGGAAAAATAGTAACCGCAAAAACAATTAGTGAAATATATGAATTTTGTATTCACTTCGAAGCGTTATTGACAACTGAAATTCCATAAAACTGCAAAATCCACTAGCGCAGAAAGCAATATCCGAGTACACCTTTTGTTAATATTATTCCGGTCATAAAGTCGAAAAAAAAGTTATTCTATATTGCTCGACGTACTTCAGTTATATGGCTTTAGATCGACCGGTACATCATGCAAGCAGCGTAAAACGCTAGTAGACCCGCAGTATATTTTTCCTGAAAAACCATTTTAACGTATAGAGAACTAAAGCCGTTCAGAATTTTTTTTTCTCCCGCCCAAAATTCAAAAGGATCACGCTTGTACATTCGACTATTGTATATATCCTCTCTCCCAGCGGAGGTTTGCGCTATTTCTGTTTTACGATTATTGCAGTGTGCATGCAGAGCGCTGCTTCAATTTACACGCTGCATATTCATGGAAAAATAGTGGCGACGCGCGACGAGGTTGCAAAAAAAAAATAATAAAAAAGGAAAACACGAGAATCGATGGGGAACGCACACACACGATTCTTTTTTTTTTTCGTCGAGACACGCCTGGAATGCAGTAATTAATTCCGATAGCTCGGCCGCGTTAATTAGAGCCATTTTCCAGACGCGCACCATCCGTGTCTCGAGCGTTTTCACGGTCTGCGGAGCGTCGAAAAGTACTTCGTGGAACTTTTGCTCTGTCTTGTTTCTTTTGGCCGGTAGCCTTTTTCCTCTGTTGGTTTGAGTTTCTTTTCTCTTTTCTTCTTCTTCTTTTTTTTTTAGAAGAAGTATGCCTTTACGGTAAATTACGCTCTGGTTGCATGAGCAGTTGTTAATTATCGCGAGGTTGTCACTTATCCCACGTAGAGAAATTTCGTATGGATTTCAAATAAGTAATATTATGTTTTGTAATATTATGCATACAATTTTGAGATTATGCATGTTTTAGCCAAATTATACTCAATTTCTGGATATTTTTACATAATATTTTGAGAATATGTTACTGCTTAATATTTTATATTTTTCAGAAAATCTGAAAATTATATCTTTGTTAATTGTTAATATAGCTTCGAAAACTTTAATAACAATTCAATTTTAATTTTTACAAAACGCAATATAAATTTGACTTATATAATAAAAAGTTTCTTTCTCTAGCAATAATATTTTTTCATTAATTCTGCATACTTTTATTCCATTTGCAGTTCATTCGATTGTTCGAGTATAAATATAAACAGTCTGTATTTTGCAAGTGGCTAAAATTATCATAATATTTTTTTAATGTACTAAATTCTGAGCGTACTGATTAGAGCGCTATGATTTTCAAGAAATAAATAGTTCTATTTATTAATAAAGTCTTTCAAATGCACAGTAATAAAAAGATAATATTTGAAATTACTGCAACTATCATAATATTTTAATAATAAAATTTTTTTTTTTTGCCGACATAGATAGAATTATCAAGAATATCACATTATCAAGCTTCTCCCATAAAGTTTTTATAGACAACGCACAGAGTGATAAAACCATCAATATATAAGTCGATCAATGTATGATGGAACCGTCGTAAATTTGTCGTTTCTTTCCCCTCGAGAAGTAATAAGGAAGTTCATATTATCACTCTTTCAGACTAATCGAGTCAAACATCAAAATCGAAGTGTATGAAGTTCACGCGCCATCAGATTACAAAATAATTTATGAAGCATCACGTCTGACTAAATCTTGAGATTAAAAGAAAATAACGAAAAAAAAAAACAAATTTTATTTCCGAATAAAATATAGAATAAATCCTATATGCAAAAGAGCACGCTAGACAATCGTGTATCGATCGATAAACCTAAGCTGCATTACAACAGCTGTATCGTTAAATTTCCAAATCAGTAGTACAGCAGTAACAGGGCAGTCATATCTCCCCCACAGAGCCAATAGGCATTTGGCAGTTCATCGTCGAAATCGCTCGGACGTAGTTTGTAACGGCACTCAGAGCTCTATGTACTCGCGGTGAAATCGCAGTAAGCGCTGTTCGCTCAGTGACCGCGCATATACGGCGCGTATCCATCTAGGGCGATCTGCCATGCGGCTGACTTTTACTGTGCTAACTTTGGGTGATACTGGACGCCGCCGCCACCGACGACGACGACGACGACGACGACAATAGGAAGACAAACGCTCGAGTTTCGGTGTGTGAGAGAGAGAGATATCGGGTGATAATGGGGCCGCGCGAAGCGCGCGCGCTGCAGCATACGACGAAACGCGAGGATTCCGTTTTGGAATTTCGATGGTAGCGATAAGGTTTCCGTCTGGCTTGTAACTCGTAATTCCCTCAAAATGGAGAGGATATTCAAACGCTCGTAACTGCGTGTAATAGCTTCGTCGTTACAGAGGATTCACCTGCTGGTTCCTCGAGAGATGATTTACTTTTATAAATCAACGGTAATTTTTCAATAAATAATTATGATCCATCTATCGTTAACTCTCGTTTGTTTCGCATTGTTTACCCGTAGCTCGACGTAATGTGTGCACAGAATTTATATGCCGCGGTGAAAGCAATAATTTTCGGCAGATATCGACATGGATATTCGATACGTAAGAATTATACGCCAGCTGACGAATCAATAACAGCATTGAGCAAATATTTTATAGAAGTGGAATACTAAGTATCGCCGTTATAAATAGATAACAGCGATAATACTGCAAGATAAACAGAAGATATAACAATGAAAGACCATAAAAAAAAACGTTTAGCTCCCGATCATTTTTCACAGTTTAACAACAAAGTCGCAAAAGAAAAATAGCGGCTATCGAAGTAGTACAGATAAACGTGCGAGTCGCCAGACTATTCCAGTCGCTGCGCGCTCGTAGCTAGAGTAAGAGTAAACATCAATATCGGTACGATATTGAAAAAGCTCCGTGAGGGCGCGCGCACGAGGAAAATTAATACTTATCGCATTTCCGAATCGAGAGAATAATACGGAGAAATACGTTATCGCGCCAGAAAAGAGACGAGTTTCCACCACGCGCACGCGCTCGCTCGCGAGTGCTATAGTAAGTACTCGGTGTCGCATAAAATCCGATTTCGATAATATAACAGAGAGAAAGGCTTTGGAAGCCGTATATATACGTCTTCTGTAACTCTGCTTCCTGAATTCCGAAATAGGCATCGTATATCGTACCTTCCAAGCAAACGTAACAGACTATCGCCGACTTGTTATAGGCTCCTGTATAGCGATGCGCAAACTTTTCAGCAAACGCACACAGAGCTATTGGAATCCGAATGCACTTTTTCAGACGAAGAAGGAAAAAAAAACAAACTGGAGTATTTGCATTTGTCGAGTGTATATTGCGCGTTTGACGTTGCCTTCCTACTCGCGAAAGAAAACGTTCGAAGGCTTTTCTCAAATAGCGCGCGAGTGCGCGCACACCGAAGTATACATCTATTTATGATTTCTCGAGATGGGATTTCAAGCGCGCTCGAGAAGTTCTTTGAACCTTTTGATTTTTCTCAAATAGCGTCGATTCTCTATTTCCGTCGATAGTTCCCGATTCGGTCAGATGTAAAATATTGACAAAAAAATCACTTAACGAAATCTTGAATTTGGAATTCCACGCGGTTAAATAGCATAATATATCATCGAAAAAAACAAGCGTCCGCAGACGAATATCAATATCAGCTAGAGCAGAGAGCGTCAAACAAACCGTCCTCACTCGTAATCATAAAGTCAAAAGCCACGGGCTGTGTGACGACTACGTGAAGCTTGTGCGCGCCGCGGTAGGACGTAATCAATAAATCTGTCGTTTTGGCGCGATTTTACGACCGCAAATGGTCCATCATGAGAGAGAGAGAGAGAGAGAGAGAGAGAGGGAGAGAGGGAGCGGTAAGCCCGCGGGCCATCGTCGCGCGCGAATATAACCTCGCACTGAAATATATATCTCCAAGGCCATTTCTATTATTACCTTGTCAGCGGCAGGCTTGCTGTTAAGCAGACTTACTGATCCTCGCGTCGATCGCAGTATTTCAATGGGTATCCCACCTTCGATCGCCCGAGTAATTATGGAGTAGAATTCAGAGATGTGTTTGAAAGTGTTATTCATCGAGTTTGAGAAAAAAAAAAATTTTCTATTCACCTGTACGTTGTTCAGTTAAAATATCTATCGAACAATGCACTTCGACGCGGTTCGAAAGCTTGCAAAAAGTCGAAGACGCAAACGGTAAACTCGTTAAAATGCCGCATCGCGCTCAGTCCTAGGCTCGTCTGAATGAATGAACGTCGAACTACCACTACGCGATGTGGGTTAAGCCCCAAGATATATACTCTTCTGCAATGATTGTGCGTGTGCGGCTAGGCGTCGCCTAATCCCTTACATACCTGCGGAAACGGACACCCGCATATAGACTATCTGACCTGGCGCAGTCGCTGTTTTAGCGTCGATTGCTGAGACTTAATGGGCGTCGAACCCCCTTTTTGAATTGCTTTTGTCGCTGCTGCCGACGATGATGATGACGACGACTACGACGACGCCGGTCCAGTATTGTTTCTCTCGTGAGATTCTTTTGTGCGCGAAATGAGAATGAGGCTGTATATTGAGATTCTAGCATGATGAGGGAGCAAATGATGTGCGGGTTTGAGGATAATGTTTGCGAGGAAAAAGGCATAATATATTTTGATTTATTGAGCACCGTTAAGTTGGATCATGTCAGTTACATATTATTCTTATATTTTGCATAAATGAGTAAAACGATGAATGATTGATTCTCAGTAGACAAAAGGTTTAGAAAAAATTTCAATATCTTCCGAAATGTTTTTTTTTCAAACTCGACAAGCTGACGGATGCACAATTCGACAAAGAAAGGTAAATACAACGTGGATAGCATTCTGTGCAAACAAAATCGTTTTCTTTTTCAATCCACGATGGAATTTCTACCACGGAGGATAGCGTTTGTGTCAAAATCTTCAGTAACGTTCATGTATTTATTTGAGGGCAAATCGAATCGTACGAACTTTTTTTTCGCGAAAAAAAAAACAGGGTGAAAGGGTTTTCATTTTTCAGCACGAGTGTGGCGTCCATTTACGGTAGAGCAAAGGATAAAAGAAAAGAAACCGCCGACGTTTGCACACGAGTGGTCCAGAAAAATTAAAATTCATCAAGGCGTGAATCAAACCCGCTTAAAGCAAACTATCAATTTTGCAGTTTAATTAAAACTTCGACGTTTGCTCGCGACCTATAACTTGGTCTATTGTAGAATACTTTTGTCATCGTTTACTTCGCCTAGAGACCTTATTCGTACGAAATTAGATTTTTCGTAAGGAATTTTAGATGGGCGAAATGTTTTATGTATTGTATTATATTTCTTTTATTACTGGCTCTTATAAATTAATATATTCATTATTTTGAATGGTTGATTGAGGTATGTAAAAAAAGAAGAACGAAAAGTAATTGCAACGTGAATATTTCAGTTAATAATTGTTTTTACTTCGCGATGACACAAAAACATTAATTTGACCGCGATTTGATTATTGAATAACTGATAAACCGCAGCCATCGTTAATCAAGTAAATTTCATCTAAATTTTTATCTTCCCGCAACGAAAATTATGAAATCAGGCCAAAAATAATGAAAAGCTATCTTGGGCAACCAAGTTAAGTCGCCACGAATAGCTAAGCGTCTAACGAGATTTCTTGGCATGAAACAGATAAACAACTATTCCTGACTCGTCACCTTATGCTATAATAGAGAACGAAACACTCTACCGTTCAGACATGTACATCTGAAAATTACCGAGAGAAGTTGCCTCGATAAATTATCCATATACTTGAAAATACATTCATAATGAGATAAATAGATTTTTTCCGTGAATATCACTGAAGGCAAATTATGTACCAACCTGCATTCATCCAGATTGATTTACTGTAGCAATCGTGTGAACCGTGTGAGCAACGTTTCTGCAAAGATTTTTGTGTACCAAGTGAGAGGCACGGTATCGCATTTACGCGACTTGCGACTATTTACAAAAACTATTTGGGACTTGAGGAAACTTCGCGAGTCAACAGTAAATCAACGCGGAGTCATCTTTGGTAGGCACATCACTATAATTCAACTCGAGGATCCTTTTTCAATTACCTCCGCGCTATATAAACTTTACGTGTTACTTACTTGTGAATTAAGCTTCGAGGAGGTGCATAAGTTTGATAAACAAACATGCAAACATGCAAGCTTAGCTCCGGCCATGTACTACGTATATATACATATATACATGTACAACTCAAATGGAATTCGCAATTCGATGCATGTGTGTCTTTGACGACACTCGAGGGAGCGTCGCAGTAGCAGCAGCAGCAGCAGCTCTCGTAATTTAAATTGCCTCCAATACATCAGACGCTCGAAATTCCCGGGCGCCACTCGGTCTCTGTCTTTTTATTAGCGGACGGGTACTTTTTCAGCGTCTCGTTTTCGGGCACCTTGTGAATGCACGACTGAACTGCACGATCCCTTCTCTCCTTTCTTCTCATCCTCTCTCTGCCCCTTTTTTTGGAGGGAAGAGCAGCCTTTAGCAAAGAAGAGTGCGGGCGTTTCATGGTAATGTGATTGGATGGTGAGAATGAAGCGGCTTTTTTTTTCGGAGGCTCTCTGAATTTTACGATTTGGTGCATGAGATTCTTTGACGGTGACGAGTGTCATCACATTAGGCATATATTTCTTTTTATCAGATCTGTTGTATGAATATCCGTGGAGGGATCGCAACCGACAACTATATTGTGGAATATTTTTAGGGCGGACTTTTGATCTACTTTCAATTTACTTTTGACTAGCTATAGATGAAGATCTGTCGATTTGTTAGTGTCGATAATTTTTAAAAATTATGCACAACAATCAAAAATGTATAATACTAAAAAAAAGTTATTTATAAAAATATCATTCATAAATTGATTTTTAAATATTTCTTTTACATCAATATATAT
>JAWWMK010007852.1:0-27314 GCA_035047105.1 Galeopsomyia nigrocyanea
AGCTCTAGCGTTACAATTTATTTTTGCCATTTTAGGCTTCAAGAATCGGCATTTTTTTTATAGATTTCGTCATATACGCGCGCACACGAGACACACACGTATACACACACAGCGAGAGAACTGTTTATCTCGGTCCGCTTTTTAGTGATCGCACACAGCTGAATATTTCATTGGTCAGCTCTCTCTCTCTCTCTCACGGCTCGTATTTTTTTTCGTTCTCTCGGTCAGCTTTTAACGCTTTTGTGCTAGAGGTGGAATGTAGGCCGATTCCCACGAGCGCCCGAGCCCAGCCAAATATTTCAGGTCACGGCGTTGGAACACAATGCTCTCGAGGGGACTGCTACTGGACACACACACATACACATTCACACACAGACGACGACGATCTGCCTCGGGAATTATTTCGCTAGGATTAGGCCTTTTTCCCGAGGTACGAGCCTTCGGGGAAAAGTTTCACGATGACACGCTTAAATAAAACTTTCATTATTCTTATCGGCGATACACTTTATTCCAAATTCAATCGGACGAATCAATAATCCAATCATCTCTCTTTCATACGTGAAAATCTCGAATTTTTCCAGTATCAACATCGAATTAGCCGAAGCGCGATGAAGCTGCATATTTGGCGTTCGACATTTAAGCTGTCGGTGCACACCGAAATATGATTACTCGTCAAACAGCTCTCTTATGGTCTCTCGCATTCGCATTAAACTGCGAGGTCAAAAGCGTATACATACATCTATCTACCTCACGTTAATGAAATAGCCGCTCGTTATATATAAAATACGAGTGATGCAGCGGGATCTCGTTTCGAAAAAGAGGGGGGTAAATTTCGTTGGCAGGCTACAACGAGCGCGCGTGGTTATGGAAATCGCCTGGAAATTGATGGATTTAGTTGACACACGCGGAACTCTCTCCCTCTCGCGCGAGCTAATGTAAATTGTTCTAGTGACCGAGTGCCTCGTGGGTTTAACATTCGATGCGCAATCATTAAAGGGGATTTCGAACGCTTGAAAATCAGCTACGCGTGTATATATATAGCTGTTGTTGCGACGTTTAATCCACGAATTTTACGGAAAATTGTTTTGACCACATACATTTAAACCATTAAAATTGATAAGAACGTAATTGTGAATCTTAATCATACAGAACACTTGAATCTTCTCTCAATTAGAGCGAATATAATCTCGACTTAATGGTACGAATTAATTCAACTGAGAGCCGAAGGATTAAAAGTCATTCAATCATAATAATAACGCTTTAGTTGAGCTAAAGCTGAATTTTCAAGAAAATTCTCGGCAACATGAAACGTTGAAACTTCGGAAAAACCCTGGGGAGCAGGATAAACAATTTAGCTTTAATAGGTCAGTGCGTTTGTAACAACTGGAGCATTGACGTTTAAACCGCGTGGGGTCTCGTCCAGCTATACCTTTTCGCTCGAGCTCGCTCGCCGTATACGTTAGGTAGGTAGGTAGGTAGGTAGGGGGGGGGGGGGGGTGTCTCTGCGCTAATTCGTGCGGGGAACACGGCACGAGAGCGAGAGCGAGCTTGCAGTGGCCGTTGAGAAATCGGCCGAGCGGAATAGCCCCGATCGTTGAGCTTGCGCTGCGTCGTAATTCAGGGAGGAGAGAGAGAGAGAGAACGCCATCAAACGCCCGAGCGTGCACGTAGCCGCACCGCACGCGCACGTACACGATCCTGTCATTAATGTATCGCCACGTAGTAGCCGCCGCCGCTGCTGCTGCTACTGCTACTGCTGCTGGTGCAAGCACACACATACACACGTGTGAGAGGCTAACGTTGCTGCTGTACCTACGTAATGAATAGGACATAAATCTCTGGAGAGACTGTGGCTAGTCTCTCTCTCTCTCTACCTCTCTCTTTGCAAGTCTTGCATACTTGTTTTTGTATTATCTTTTTTTTTCGCAATCATGATTGCTATATAAACGTGATGCGAAGCAAACGCGTAGTAATAAAAGCAAGCGAAGCGATTCGAGAGATATTTCTGTTATGGATTTTAATTTTCTCGATGAAGATTGATGCAGCGGCCAGTTCCGCTGGTATTACAAGATCTTTCGTGCCGAGAAGAAAAACTTTCTTTTCTTCTGCCAGAGGAGGCTATATATATACGTGAGCAGGCGTGATTTATTCGCTTGGAATTATCGCGTCAGCCTGATGAAATAATGCGCGAGGTAGATTACTAGAACATCAAATGGTTAAACGTGCTTTATTTCCATGGTGATTTGTGTAACATAAACGATTGCATGTTTTTTTCTTTTTTTATTTACTCGTTCTTCTCTCAATTTTATTACATTCAAGTTTAGCGTGTTAATTTGGAAAATTCTTCATCTGCAAAACAAGTGGTATGTGATTCGATGTATCCATTATTAGTAAGAACTTCTATTTCAGTACTGTGGTAGTTTACAACTGATAAGCAATAATTATTAGCGCTGTCAGTGTAAAACGAAAAGGCCCATCTAACCGTTGGATCGGAATCAAATTTCAGCTTGCCGACGTTAAACATCCCGACTTGTTTACCAGTAGATTTGACGACGAACATTACCTGCTCCGTCAATTCACAATGATCTTTATCGCACATTTCAGCTAATATAAGTAAGCCGCCACTTGGTAAATTGTATAAAAGTCCAATGTCGATGGTGAAATTTCCCACTAGGTGAATTTCGAATTTTTCGTTACCATCTACAATATCATATTGTTCAAAGATATATTTGGAACTATTCTCTTTGTAGCATACACCTAGGAAATTGTTGGATGTTGATTGGGCTACTGGCGATTGGCGACGACGGTCGCCCGAAGTTTTATTTGACCCTTGAAAGTATAAAAATCATTTGTATCACCCAAAATTAATCACAATCAGCGAAAATTATAAGAAGGTATGTACTAATCATTGGGCTTACGTATTTTTAAAGTTATCACACTGTTATCCACATAAAAAGTACCCTTGTCTCAGGACTTAGAATCGATATCATCAATGTATGGAAGGTATGATATAAACATGGGAGATTGCGTAATATTTGCTGGTCCTTCGATGATCTTCTGAATCAATAGTCATTTTGCAAAATCCTTTATCCGCACATGTATTAGAATTTTTGTAGACGACATCATAACTGTCCTCATTTGATGTAACAATTACAGCCCATATCTGATTGTTCTCAGCATTCGTGACAGAAATTTCATTCTCCGTAATTTTGCAATCATCAAGATTGATAGTGTTGATTTTGACATTGACTTTCTTTCCTTGTTCTACCTGATATAGGATAACTTTATTATTTCCAAAAGGAATGGCAGAAATTCGGTCTTTATCAAACTTGATGTTTCCTTGACGATGGTCTAACTTCAGCGTTATATCGCAGGTGTAAGTGTCATCGGAGTTTGGCATCTTCTCACGGATTAATTTGCATTTTCTTTCGCTATTTTCTTTATTCTTGTCGCATAGCACATAGGTCAGTTTACCATCTTTGTACGACTCGAAGTCAAAGTGTAATTCTTTTCCAGGAAAATTGAGTGTCCTAGACTGAGTTTTGATTGCAGCATCAATCATATAAAATTGAGTAGCGTAAATTATTGCTACAATGGAATACAATATTCTGAACATTCTGATCTGCAAACAAATGCAAATTTGTAAAATACCCAAATAGGTAAAAATTTGCGCCATTTAAAAAGAACATATCCTACGTAAAATTAAAAAAAAATGTTTCTTTTAAATAATGCGACGAAAATAATATTGCACTATACGTGAAAATCGAAACGGTGAAGAATAAATATAATATTCAACAATCTGAAAAATTAATCCTACAAGAAATAAATGTAACATCTTCAGTAAAAATGTATTTTATTTACTGTGTTACTTACGATTCTATATATTTTTCCCACACTTTCTGATATCTGTGACTGAAATGGTTTCAGTGGCGATAATATGAACTCGTGCTTCAAAATCGTGCAGTAGTGATGTGTACATTACCAAGGATTTACTCTGTTCTATTAGTTGAAACTCCATTTTATGCACGCCATTTTTGCATGTTAGTCTTATAATCAATCACAATGTTCATCAATTGACAATCAATTTTATGTATTTTTCTCTTGCGATTTTGTGCACTTACATTACTCACTTGGAAAGTTTTATATGCAACCCATTCCAAATGGATTCAACTAACAAAAAAAAAATGGATAGCTTTTTTTAAACTTTGGGATGTTATTCTACATCAAATTTCATGAGGCACGTATTTTTTCATTTTTTCGAAAACGGTTTTGAACCCCTGTGACGGTAGGTCCAAATATGCATCGTAATACGATCATTGCGGAAAACTAATAATCACATTTTCTTCAAATACTCGTCATTTTGGCCCAAATCGATTTATCGAATTGATTGTTTTAATAGCTAAACGTACTTTATTTTCATGTTGATTCGTGTAATACAAATTGTTACATGTTATTTTTTGTTTAGTCATTTTTGACTAATTTATTAGATTCAAATTCAACGTGTTTGTTTAGAAAAGTCTTCATCTGCGAAACAAGTGGTAGATGATTCGATGTATCCGTAAGTATAAACTTCAATTTCAGCGCTATGGTGGTTTACAACTGATAAGCAATAATTATTAGCGCTGTCAGTGTAAAACGAGAAGGCCCATCTAACCGTTGGATGATCGGAATCAAATTTCAGCTTGCCGACGTTAAATGTTCCGACTTGTTTACCAGTAGAATCGACTTTGACGACGACCATTACCTGTTCCGTCAATTCACAATGGCCTTTATCGCACTTTTCAGCGAGTATAAGTAATCCGCCACTTGGTAAATTGTATAAGAGTCCGATCGCGGTGATGGAATTTCTCATTTGATCAATCTGGAATTTTACGTTACCATCCACATCGTATTGTATACAGCTATATTTGGAAAGATCCTCTTTGTAGCATACACTAATGAAATTGTTGGATGTTGATTTGGTGACTGGATATTGAACGTGATGCTTGCCCAAATTTTTCGTTGATCCTTTAAAGTTAAGAAAATCATTTATATCTTCCAAAATCAATCGCAATCAGGAAAAATTACGAGAAGTTATTTCCATTTGCACTTACCATCAGGCTTACGTATAACGAAATTCATGAAACTAGGGCTCCTGTCCTCCTCCACGAAAAAAGTACCCTTGTCTCGGGATTTAGAATCGATAGCATGAATATACGGAAGATATGGTAACAAAAAGGGAGATTGTGTAGTATTTGCTGGTCCTTCGATAATCTTGCCCGTAGAATCAATAGTCATTTTGCAAAATCCTTTATTCGCGCACGAATTGTGATTTTTGTAGACGACATCATAACTGTCCTCGTACGGCGTAATAATTACAGCCGACAATGGATCATTTTCGATCTTCGTGACTGAAATTTCATTCTCCTTAATTTTACAATCATCAAGACTGATAGTGCTGATTTTGACATTGGCGCTTTTTCCTTTTTCTTCCTGATATAGTATAACTTTATTTTTTCCAAATGGAATGGCAGAAATTTGGTCTTTATCAAACGTGATGTTTCCTTGACGATGGTCTAGCTTCAACGTTATATCGCAGGTATGAGTGTCATCCGAGTTGGGCATCTTCTCACGGAATAATTTGCATTTTCTTTCGCTACTTTTTTCATTCTTGTCGCATAATACATACGTCAGTTTACCATCTTTGTACGATTCGAGGCCAAAGTGTAACTCTTTTCCAGGATAATTGACTATTCTAGACTGAGTTTTGATTGCAGCATCAATTGTAGAAAATTGAGTAGCGTAAAGTATTGCTGCAATTTTACACAGTATTCTCAACATTCTGATCTGCAAATAAACGCAAATTTGTAAAACACGCAAATAGATAAAGATTTCGTCGTTTAAAAAGTACATATCCTACGTAAAATTATTAAAAAATGAGACCAAAATGTACTATACATAGAATAATACACATAGAATAGAATTTTGTCAATCTGTCAATCACGTGCATAGTATAGAATTAAATTTAGAGAAATATTAAAATATTTTGTTGCTTACTTTTATTAGATTAGACTTCACACATTAATAAATTTCGAATAACTGCTCATCTGGATAATGTGAAAACTAGTATAAATAATATTTGACTTGGATTACGTGTAAGTTGTTATTGAGAATAAAATTACACACTACTGATATCCGTTATCATAAGATAAATTTCTGCATAATGCGAAAATTGCGAAATTGTTTGTCAAGATTCAAGTTTTTTTATAACTATTAAAACTTAAAGATTAAGAGCACTTTTCTGACAAGACTGATTCTGATAAGAATTCAAAAAAAAACATAGTTAGTTCATGATGTATTGTCTATGTATTTCTCTAGATGGCACATTTATTTTTTTATACTTTACGTGAAAACCGAAACGGTGAAGAATAAACGTAATATTCAACACTCTGGAAAATCCGTCATACACGTAATAAATGTAATATCTCGAGTAAAAAATGGATTTTGTTCGTGTGTTACTCACGCTTCTATATATTTTTCCCACACTTTTTGATATCTGTGACTGAAACGTCTTGCAGTAGTAATAAATGTATACGATTGTAACGAATGCACTAGATCCACGGTGACGTCCTTATTTCGCGAGTTGAGGATCTCAAAATTACTACCTGCGCTCTTGCAATCATCATTCGTGCTGAAGCAACTTCGACAACAGAGTAATGATCGTCATTTATGTTCCAGATGAATTCCTCGGCTTCTGGTCAATGATACATACGCACGCAATGATGACAATTTTGCCCCTATTGAATCGTTCAACTGACAATTCCAGTATTTCACTATATAGATTTAGCCAAATAGTTTTCAGATCTCTACCACGCTCTTATTGATAACATTCAAATTTAAAATGAGTTCAAATATGATCCAATTAAAATTTTAATTACTTCGTGAGGATTATTGTTTTATTTTATTAGAAACTGTTGTACATGGCAGAAATATAATTATAAAAATGAGCATCGTAATAGTAGGGTTTCATTTTAAACGATATAATTTTCGTAAATGACATTAAGTTTCGAGCATGAAAAAATCAATAGTCTTCTAATTTAAACTTATTTTTTTGATCAATCGTTTTGTCAATTTAGAATTTGCGATGCATTTTGTGAAGACGGCATCAATAAAGTAATAGTCAGTAGCGCTGTTCATTGTCGCGACATTGTTTCATTGCAGCTATCAGTCACGGTTCATTTATCGTCGCGCGACTGGAAAATTACTATATCTCAACTGCAGTCATGACTTTGAATTTTTAAAATCTCGCAGCTTGTAGGTGGTCTGCGAGTTTCTTATTCAGTACTTATCCTACATACCATGACGCAAACTAAAGTATTATTCAATATTTATAAATCTTCTTGAAAGTATCGAATATTTTCGAGAACGTTTCCATCGAATAACCTATACCCGCGTCGATTTTCCACGTATTATACAAATAAAAATGCATTTTGCGCATACCTACGCCAGTAGCAATCGTATTCTCCCCATGCGCCGACAGTAAGAGTAGTGCATTTCGGAACGAAAAATACTTCGTCGAAAGGCAAATACATTTGCACGTCAAAAGCATATACACACAGCTGAACACGACGACGAGGAAGAAGCGAGCGTCGCGTCTCCCTCTCTCCCTCTGGCTGCAATTTTAACGAGAGACGTTTTCCTCTCACGAATGCACGCGCGTCTCCACAGTATATATATAGTCCTGATCAATACTCACTGGCTCTCGAGCAAATTGGCAGACAGGCTGAAAGAGAACGAGAGAAGAGAGGCGCTAATCAGCCCGACACCGACTGATGAAAAAAGCCGCGTCCTTCAAGGAACAATGTCCTTTCTTACGACGAAAATCGAAAAGTCGAGCTTCTTCTTCCTTGGCTCCTTCCAGATTCTACTTCGTGTCCATTCAACCACCGACAATCACGACGTCTATTTTGTATTTCTCTCTCTTTCTCTCTTTTTTCACGTCCGAAGAGGATTGCGAACGTCCATTATTGCACCGATCGGACTTTGCCGACTGAAAAATATTTGTACGGAATCGGGTTTTCACCCGTGAGTGCGCGCACAAGCGAGGTCAGCGCAACGTTAATCAACGTCGGATATTTAATAAACAGTCGTTCGCGTATATACACGCAGCTCGCATGCAAACAACATTCGAATGTATGTTTACACATGGAATGAGTGCGCGAATGTTATATCTAGCAGACGACGAGCGGCGCATTGAATTAAAAGAGTATAGCTTTTTTCAATGCTGTCTCATTTGTTGAACAAAAAAAACAACATCGACGAATCCAATAGACAAGCTAATTACCAATTTGAAATTATCTCTTGTCCAACTAATTAACGGAAATTTAATTCGTAATGAAAAATCCTTTATATACTCTCGTCGCGTATAGACGTGATTTTTATTGCGCGACGATGAGCGACATTATTTTCTTTCAATTTCATTGCTGTATTGTCGTAATGTCATCTGGCAAGCGTGGCGCTCTCATGTTTTTATTGAAATTCAACATTAACCCGGGTAAACCTGGCAATCCCGTATAACTGTTTGCTATTGAAATGAACAGCGCAAAATTTCATGAATATAATCCGAGAATTTAATTAGCGGCTGATATCATATACGCGGCTTTTCCAGGAAGGTGAGCGCGAGAGAAGCACAAGTTTGTTGGGAAATTTAATTCGCCATATATTTATAACATCGATAATTGTTTTCAAAACAACTCACTGAAATACTTTCACGAAAATAGCGTTAAAATCGAATTTTACTCGAGTTAAAAGCTCATCCAACGGCAAACTGACTAGCTAGAAAAACTCTCGCAGCTTTTCAAAAACATCTGCTAGCACAGGATCGAATGTGCGCGTTCGTCGTAAACGCGGCCATCCCATTTGTCTTCGGAGGTGGGCGCGTTAATTTCTCCGGGCCCGAGAGTCGTTATCGGCGGGTGTGTGCGCTCTCCGTTTGGAATTAGCACGGCGTGCAAACACACTCACACACCGAGTCGAAGTGGAGTTTTTCCCCCACTGGTCGAAAAAATAGAATCGTTTCCGAATCCCAAACTCTTTTTCCAATCGCGCGAAAGTCTCAAGGCTCTCCTTAGACCGTGTAATTTCACGAGGCTGCATAGTCAGCGCTGCCGGTAACGCCAGTGAGAAAACATTTATTTTAGCACCGCGTTCGATCTCGACTCTCTTTCGTTGCTTGTGTTTTTTTTCTCTCTCTCTCTCTATAGTACGCGAGAGGAAGAGCCGCGTGGGAACTCTCTTCGGGGATTATATTTATCGGAACGCTGGGAATGGATTTTTTTTATACCATCTGAGGAGTTTTCACGAGGATTAAAAATATTTTTTTTTTTCGTTCGATCGATCAGTCCATTATTGCACGTAAATAATTTCACTCGCGGATCACGCGTATTTTTCCATAAAATCCATGCGGAATATTCATTTCATGGGATTATGAATGTATGTATTTCATCAATAAATCCGATTACGCGATATACGTGTATTTACGGAAAGAAAAGAATAATCAGCGGCGTGTATATGAAAAATTCAACGCTATATTTCTACATCCATTACTTGATCCAGGTTAATGAGCTTTCAGGCAAATGCAACCAAAAGAAAGCAAAAAAAAATGCCGGCTATCGAGTATCGGATTAGTGCCTAATTGCATTTAGTTAAACTCGAGCTAACGTAGAGGCGGACAATCTGCATAAGCCCTGGCAATTAATCAAACTCACGAATAATCGCGTCTCTAAAACTGACGCGGCGAAGAATTTTGTATAGCTTCGCGAAACCAAAAAAAAAGAAAGAAAAGAGAAGCAACAAGATCGACGCACTAATGAATAATGGAACGAGACATTCTCCTACTTTTTTTTTTCTTTCGACCATCAATTTCTCCACGAGGATGCACTGTTTAATCGTGGATCCTTTGAAAAATGACGACGCCATCGGTTCTTTTTTCGCCTCTCCTATCCTTTCTATTTTCCAGAGCTTCCTTTGTCGCGTGCGCGCGGAATCAATCTTCACGCCCGAGGTAGTAGAGACACGTCGCGCCGCGACGCACGAGTGAGAAAGAAAAAAGGGCGCGTGCCGACGACTAATTCACTTCTTAGCTCGCGGCACATTTTTTTCCTTCTCCTACGGGTTTGTCTCTCACACCTTTTTTTTTTCTTTTACTCTTTATTTTTTGTATTGGAACGCGACGATATGGGCGTCTGAATTGCCTGGTGGCACTATATTCGCACGTTGTTTTTCGTGTGTTTTTATTTTGAGCTAGGATAGTCATGTGCTTCGTTATTTTCCTTGTCATACATTTTTTTTGTATGAGGCTTATTCTGAGAAATGTTTTTTTAGAAGACAATATTTATGAAATGTCTTAATTGAAATTTAATTGTAGTTTGAAATTACTTAAGTGTTATAATTATATTCATCGCGTTGAATAATAACTACAAATTATTGCAACATAAAAATGAAATCCCCACAAAAAAAAAGACGTATGCAGTCATGGTATAAGTATCATTATCGTTCATCCCTCTAAATCCGACGACGAGAATTAAATTATAACGACGCAAATCACACTTGCAAATGAAAACAGCTTTTTCATCACGAAAAAGCCCTCTGGTATCAAGCATTCCAAACAAAAGTAACCAGAGTCATAATAATCACGAGACTCGAGTTGAAAAAAAATTCGTTACATCCTAATGGAAGCTCAAGCTCGTAAAGCACAAAGACCCGTCGTATCATCTTTCGCTTTGACAAAAAAAACGAACGAGAGATAACAGAGAGCGAGTAAAAAAAAGAGTTCAAGTGCATCCGGCTTAAATCTACTTTACGATCTCGCGTCTCTATACGTATACGCTCGCGCGGCGCAGTAGAGTAGCGGCGCGGATTCGACAATATTTACGCCGTGGACTGACGCCGTCGTAACTCGCTTTTAGTCTGGCGTTCTCTCTCTGTCTCTCCTGCTTCATTATTTCGTCTTCTTTTTCGTTCAATAGAGGGGAGGGTATAGAGATAAGCGATCGAGAAAACCTCGACGCTCAAAGTGCTTTTCTTCGTTCGCGGCTGCAACGCCAAGCTTTCGGCGTCTCTCTCGATTGGTTTTGAGAGTGGAACCGATAGCTCAACGCTATATATACTGCTACAAATATTTACCAACTCCAATTATTTGATACGCTCTCCGACAAAGTTTCACTATTTTGGCATTTATGATGCATGCCGGCCTGCTTGCAATGAGAACTCGAATTTTCAGCGATATAAATTTTGTCAAGTAATTTTTTTTTGTGACATCATCGAGTTATAGCTCGAAAGTAATCCAATTATAAAAAAGAAGCGAGTAAGATTTGAGGTAATTAAATTTTTATGCTAGAAAAACTTCTGAAGGCTCGTCAAAGTTTTGTGTAATGTCAACTTCGGACTTCATAATTCAAAAAAAAAAGTTTTCAACATAACATTTTGTCATTCTTGAAGTACATGATTCACCAAAGTTTTGGATGTATACTTTTAAGTTGGCAAATAAGGAGAAGAATTAAAAAATAGTACCACGTCAGACAACATCGCGTCGCAAATTTTGCGAAATAAGTAGTAAAATCCGTCATCGGTCAGACGAAACTATTCCGCTCTATTTCCAGCGAGGTTGTCGCGATAAACGCTATTTTTTGTTCGCGAACCGTGTCGAGAAGTTTAGCAACTGGTAATTAAAGTTTATCGGAAATTAGCCATATACATCAATTGGAGAGAAAAGGTCTTCGGGAATGAGAGTAAAAAGAGAGGAATAAGCAGCTAGAAAGACGGATAAGCAGGGGGGGGGGGGGGGGGTGGAGGGGTAGGAAACCAGCTTAACTTCTTTTCTCTGACTATCGGTTAGCCGATGCACCTTTATCTCACCCGCTACTGCGCTTTCTCTCTCTCTCTCTCTCTCTCTCGCTCGTCTATATACATCCTTCACCTCCCCCCCCCCTTTCTCTCCCTGATAGATAGGACGAGAGAAAGAGCTGACTATCGATTGACCCGAGCCTCATGTTATTTTCAAGCTCTTTCCCCAAAAATACGACTCTCGGTTGATACTAAATTCGGCTGACCCCGCGGCAGGGCAGCAGCGGTAGCGGCAGCGCTGCTGTGGCCGCGATACGAATAATCCGGGCCGCGCTAATGTAAGCTCGCAAGCTGTCTTTTAATCAGCTCATTCGTGCGCCACCGCGCCGCCATGCGCTTGCAGCACTCACGCCAATGCTTGAATTATGCAGCGACAGAGTCTAACCCGACCGGCGAGATGGGTAATCGATATGAGATTCGACGAGAGAGAGAGAGAGAGATGTGTATATATACAGATGGCACGATATATATCTCTAGCCATATTTTATGCACTAGACTTGTCTTATTGCAAGCGAACATCCACATCGGTAGATCCGTATTGAATGGTGAATAACGAGCTCTCAATTTAAATTATTAAGAAAGATTTTTTATCAGAAATTTTAATTATGTATTTTTTTTCTTTCTGTTACAGGTGAGTTATAAAGGGGCGCAAATGCTACGCGAGTTTATTGCGAGGATACCGTAAGTAAAAAATAAAGAGTGTTTGAGAAAATACGTGGAAAAATTGAAAGGAGTAGATGAAAGCGCATAAATCGAGAACTTTAGCGTTCCTTAATCCAACCTAAACACTCTGCCGTCATACTTCGACCACTAAATCTCTCCGCGCGCTCTCTCGCAAGTTCGTTCATATAAGCTCTGTCGGCAAGTCGAGCAGCTGTGTGTGTGTTGGAAAAAAGTTGGACGCCGCAAGCTTGCAGTGCATCACATCGTCTGGAAGAGAAAATTTCGGAGAGGAAAGATTCCCCAGCCGGCTCTTTTGCCGCGGTGAAGCTCATATTTTCACATTAGAGGTGTAGCTTCGTGACTCAGCGCCAACAAGAGATAGAGAATCGGCTGCGATGCTTTTTACTTCGAAGAGAGGATTTCGCGAGTCGATGGCCCCAAACAACACACATACACACTACACTAATTCCTCGCGTCTTAAGCTGCTAAGTTACTGCCACTGTTATTGCGCTGGGACGAGGTGTCTTACTGCTATTCTTGCTTGGCAATAATGGGAGAAATGGTTGGTGTTATTGGCTTTATTTTTGTTTGTCGTCGGTTGTTAACGTTTTGAAGATATAGTTCAACAATGAATTAAGAAGTACATATATATTTTATTTTATTTTATTATATTTTTATAGTTTATAAATTTATTGCAATTTAAAAAGTATTTTTAACAGATTTTTTTTATTCAAATAATATTTCACAGTGACCATGAGTTTAATCAAATTTTGGCTTAAACTCAAAATTCGCTCGAACAAATATTATTATAGTTCTCGGAGCTTAAAACCACTCCAGTTCGCTAGCAGAGAGATAACCAGAAGATACTTCTACATAATATGGATTCTCAGTATACTATGTACAAACTAATTCAAGTATTTACAGTAAATTCACCACTCCACTTCGATAAAAACAACAAACCTTGCTAACACAAGTAGTAACAATAAAAGAAAACTCAGACACGAACCATTACCTAGAGGCAAAAACCAACATTACCCGCAAAAGCGTATCAATCTAACTGATCGCAGCATATGCTTTCTCTCTCTCTCTCTCTCTCTCTCTCTCTCTCTCTCTCTCTCTCTCTCTCTCTCTCTCTCTCTCACCACACAGCCCAAAATCGCGACGACGGCTCTTAAGCAGCAGCGTTCCGAGCCAATCGAGAGAAGTGCGTCACACAGAGTCCAACCACTGGCAGAGTGAGAGCTTTTCGACATGCCGAGGCTATTTCATTTGTCACACTGAGCGAACTACTCGACAATAGGGCAAGCTTCGTCATCCTCTTTATCAACTTTACTCACGTAATTACAACGAGCTTTCTCATCAGACGAATTTAAATGTGATGTGAAATCTGGCATTAACTCGGCTTCTACAATGCAATTGTGAATTTCGCCCTTTCAAAAAAGGTGAGCCAAGAAAGCTATTGTGCCGACGACGCGAGAAAGGCCAAAAAAAAGTATAACGGAAAATTTATATTTCGCCGTGCGCCCGCGTGCTATCGGAAAATTCTATTCACGTGTAGGTCGAAAAGGAAAAAAAAGAAAAAGAAAATATATTCCGGACACTCGTCATTTGGTAAATTGAACAACGCGTTATCAGCTCGAGCTCTCGTATAATGAGCCAAACATTAATCTTGCCGTCGGCAGAGAGAGGAGAAAATCCAGTAGAGTCAACTTGCGGCGCGTCTGCGCGTTTAATTCTCATTCACTATATATACACCCGCAAAGCTTTGGAAAGAGAGAGTCTCTGGCGTCTTGGCCATACCGGTAACGGCAACGGGTGCGCGTGTGCTGCGGGTGGCGGTGGTGGTGGTGGTAGGGCAATAGTTTTCCCGCACTCTCTCTCTCTATATATACACTCCGGCTGGCTGGCTGGCTGGCGCAACAAGTGATATTATTAGGTAGGCGGGGGTGGTGGCTGAGGCGAATCATAATGCATAACTCGCGCTCGCGCTATCCTCTTCTTCCTTGTCTCTCTCTCTCTCTCTCTCTCTCTCTCTCTCTCTCTCTCTCTCTCTCTCTCTCTCTCTCTCTTCTCGAACTTGCCGGGGAAATTGCCTCGAATCCATTTTTACGAGCGATCATATTCTTCGCTTTTTTTTCGTGCTGACTCGACGTCTCTCTCGTACGAAAAAAAATAGAATTTTCCACGTTTTCTTTTTTGTTTTTTTAATAAAACGAGCTTGCAATAAAAGTTGACTGATTTACGCTTTTTTTTCGATAAACTGGCAAGTATTAAAACATTAAAGTGATTTACGAGCAAGCGTGTATATGAGGATGAAAAAAAAAAAATTACGAGCTTTTACGCTTTCTCAAATCCAGCCATTAACTCGCCGGCTATATTCTATCTGCATACAGTGTTGTTAGCTTGCCGCTATACTATCTTCTCTCGTGCAATAGCAGCAGCAGGCAGCAACAACGGCGAGTTAATGGAGCGTCACCTTTAAGGCCAAAATCCTCTAATCTGTGGCCGCAGCGCCACGATAATTTCGCCGCGTGCACTGTGTGTGCACAGCGCGCGCGAATCGCAGATGAGCAGCTCGCGAAATTTTCATTTCCGGCAAGAAAGCCGCTTTATTATGCGTGGACGCTCGAAATTGAACGGACGGACTCCGAGAGAGAGAGAAAGAGAGATAGAGCGAGCGAGAAAGCTTCTCGGAAAGCTCCCGATTTATGATGATTCCTCCTTGAACTTGCTGGCTTTAAACCTTAACTTTCTTCTGGCTTTTCTCTTTCCCTCCTTTGTCTGATCTCCCCGCAGTCTCGTTTCTTTCTTTTTTTTACTTCTCGGCGCTGGCCCTGATCTTACGAATATACGGTCATTGATTTTGGCCTTTGCTTTTATACATACTGCGTGCTCTGGTTCGAGCTGCTCGAGACTCGGCGAGAAATCGCGCTGATCCGTGTCGTTTTTAAGTAGTGTTACAAAGCAGGGCCAAAGTTTGAAACGGAAAAAATTGTAGCTCCGGCGAACAATATTTTTCTTATTGTTAATAAAACTTTGTCCAGCGCGCGATAGAGCTCGAGTTTTTCAAAACTTTTTCATAGGAGGTTACAAAAATTGAAGTTTGTGTCGTAAAAGTGTATAATTCTACTTCTGAGATATTGCCGAGTTATATCCTGCCACTTGATTTAGTGAGAAATAAAAATCTTACGACATTTTTTCTTTTTTTCTGGATATTTTTCTCCCCCACCCGAGATATCTTTCTCTCATATAAGACGTACATAACTTCGCCGGACACACGTATATACTCGGCAACTTTTCATTCGGACAAAAGGTATATATTTTCCGTTGTGTGTATAGCACGCAGGGACGAAAAAAATGACGACCCCTCTGACCCACCGAAAAATAATGAAAAATCCGCTATAAGAGCTTTTTTTTCAATTTCGCTTTATCGCGAGAGTTTCTTTCATCGGGAGCACGGTCGTTATATACGCGAGGGCAAACAAAAAATAAAATAAATGATAAGGCCTCGGCTATTTTTCCGGCTTGCCACCCATTTTTCGGCTTTCTCTCTCTCTCTCTCTCTCTCTCTCTCTCTCTCTCTCTCTCTCTCTCTCTCTCTCTCTCTCTAGCGCATGCGATATAATATATAGGTTTTAACTCATATGTCTCTCTTTCTCACTACTATCTCTCGATGCTTTTATATCGATTCCTTTCAAGCTTTTTCTCTCACCTGCTCTCAAGGGCCCTCTTCACTCTCTATCAATTTGATAAGTGATTTCAATGATCTCCGCCTCGACCATTTCAAGCGCCCTCTCTCTCTCTTTCTCTCTCTCTCCCTTTCTCTCGCGCGAAAGCCACGCCGTGCCGCGTTTCACTGTGAAAAATACGAGGGCTCTCTTTTTTCCACCCTCCTCTTTGATTTATTGGCTTTGGATGAGGATTGGTTTTATGCATTTTTCAAATTGGATGCTCTGTCGTCACTCTTGGCAAAGGGGGTATCAATATAACGAATTGCATCGTATACCAATTAAAAAAAGATAGGTCGCTTTTCTTTGATATACATCATTTCTTTTTTGTTACATCCCGATAGATCCCATCATATCTTGCACATTTACTAAATTACAAGAGTAAATATTTGAAAAGTTTTCATACCTGAGAAAATTAAAAAAAAAATAGGTCGCTTTTCTTTGATATACATCATTTCTTTTTTGTTAAATCCCGATACACCCCATCATATCTTGCACATTTACTAAATTACAGGAGTAAATATTTGAAAAGTTTTCATACCTGAGAAAATTACATTTACGTTGTGAATATAAATCGAAAAAGACTTTATACCCACAGCTTCTTCTGAAAAAAAAGCTCCGATACTGTAAAGACCTTCGATTTTCTCTCAAGGATATTAAGTCTACATTCAATACGTTTGTTCGCAGCTAAAAAGCTGCTGTCGAAAGTAGCATATTTCCAGGTCCTTTTCCTATCTCAGCAAAATGGGGAAAAGCTTGGCGGCTCGCGCGTATGTGTGAGTCCCGGTCGGAAGCGCTTGCATTCAGCAAGCGCAAATCCGTACAGAAGGGGAAGGTGCTCGTTCGCACACACACACACACACACACACACATATATATATATATATATATATCTAACGGAGAGAGTATATACGGACGAGACCGTAAAACTCGACTTTGACATCGTCGTCGCTCGCTGGGCTCGTTACTTTATTTTTGCCGTGTGCAGCAGCAGCAGCAGCAGCTCGTCAAGCGTATAGTCGTAGTCGTCGTCGTGGCCACCTATTCCAAAGTGCTCCACTCTCGCTCGATCCGTAAAGCTACTTCGAATATATATATATAACCGAAAAGGTGCTTGACCTTTTACGAATTTTCCTTCCTGCGCCGCACCGAGAGGACAATGCACTCTCGCCATCGAGCGACTCTACGGCGGACAGGTGTTGGAAAATCAATTTACTACAGAGATGAGCGCATTACTTGACTGGCTAAATGAAGATTTTATGCGGCAGTCTCGCTCTCGACTCGCGTAATTTGATTGAATGTGGATTGAAAATTTAAACGGGATTTGGTCGGCCCCGATCTATTTTTCTGTTTTTTTTTTATTTAATTCGTAATAAGCGCTGTGCAATAGAATTGTTATATTATGAAACGAGATTGAAATAAAAATTTCACGAATGAAAAAGAATAAATTTTTATAATTGTCTCATTTTTATTATCAATCAATCAATATGTGATGTATATGTCACATGAATTTTGATATTTCTCATACTTATATAGAAAAGATGCATCCATCTGTATTCCTTCAGCCAAAGCATTAACTAAAAAACTGTCTACGACATAATACTTCTCCCCACCCAACTAAATGCTGAACCAGCTAATTGAATGAGCTCAAGTGTTTCGTACGTCAAAAAAAAAAAAAAAAAAGAATCTCGCACAACGAGCAAAAGTGCCGAGTCGTTAATGCGATGCATCGTCGCGCGCAGCCTCAATTTTTTACTTCCTCCATCGTAGTAATACGTACGTACGTGTGTGTGTGCAAGTGGCGCGAAATTTCGCGGTAGCAAAGGACACTTGATCCTCTTATGCAAAGCAACAGGGGGATGTGTTTTAAGCGCGTGCGCGCGGCACACGCTTTAGACCTCGTTATATGCATGTATATATACACACAAGCGTGCAGCTGATAGCGTCAATTCATAAAGTTTTGCAAACTCGGCGTGCACTAACTCGCTCTCTCGAGCGGTTTCATTATTGAGTTTAATTTGTGAAAGGCTGCGCGAGAGCTTTCGGGAGGGAGAGAGAGAGAGAGAGAGATCGCCTTAACTCGACGATTAGTGGTGAGAGCTTGTCTGTGTATGTGTATCTATATGTATATACCTGTGGAGCTGAGCGAGAGATGCGGCTTGTTATATGCTTGCCTACTTGTGGGATACGAGTGTGCGATGGAGTTCGAGCGATTTTCTTTATGGGATTAATTTGGATTAGTGAGGTTTGCCGATAATTGCTTATTAAGCTTTTGCGCGGGGATTAGTATTCTATTTTCTCCGATTAAAATTTGCTCTGAAAATGTCGACTAAGCTGTACAAAACAAATAAACTTCACACAAAATTATCGGCTTACAGAGTTTTTCGACTCATTCTTTTTCTTTTTTTTTTATAAGTCTTCCAACATCAAGGAAAATCCCTCGATGCGAAAATCCTCGCTGCCTTGCGAGAATTACAATCCGCGTCTACGCGCGGTGCAGCTTCTTACAAAAATACCGAAGCTCGAGCGGAGATGAAAAATAAAAGAGACAGATAAATTGCCGAGACGTCTCTGCAGCAGCCGCACCTCGTAATCCCGAGTCGAATCGATAAAATCTGCCTCGACTGCGAAAAAAAACCAGCTATACAGCGGAGATACATAAATACAACGGTATATAGCATATCTCGCGCGCGACTTATATTATTTAGTAGTGCGCGGCGCCGCGCACAGACACCCCATCGCGCCTTGCTCTCTAACCGGACGCTCGTCGCTCATTTTTCCTGGCGCGTTTGTATTTCGCGCCATCGGAAAGCGGATGTCCGTGCGCGCTCGAGTCGCCGTGGCAGCGTGAAAAATGGCTAAGCGCGCGTGGACGCTCGTAAAACGCCAAGGAAGAGACAGCAAAAAAAAAAAAACGGAGAGAAAGATATACAGAGGAGCGACGTAGAGAGATAAATTCTACTGTGAGAGAGAGTGAGTTTATACGATGATAATGATTGGCTAGCGTATTTCGCGGCTGCCTGCTACCGGTTGTAAATTGATTTTCCGTTGAGAGGATTACGCTGAGAGGTTTATGCAAATAGTATTTAGGCTACGGTACATACCATTATACTAATACAGATCAGCGCAAATGCTCTTTCACCTTTTTTTTCTCTCTTTTCGTATAAGAAAAAGACGTCCCAAGTGCACGAAATAAATTCATTATAAAGCCGTAATTGAATTAGTAAAATCATTAATTGTACACGCGTGCTCGTATAAACCGCGAACAATGCTTATAATCAACGATCATTTATTCGCGTTTCGCGTGTTTGAAAATAAAATTATTTGAATAATGTCGTCGTCCTCCGGTTTTCATTGCAATAATTATATACATATCGCGTTACGTAAACTAGTTTGTTACTGGAACAATGCTTCATTGTGTGCATGTCGCGTAACGCGATACCTTTAACAGTTACACAATTGTCCGTTACGTGGCAAATACGAAAATTGTTAAGCGATAAAGCGAATTCGATCAACGGCAACTCTTTCATACGATTATTAATTCCTTAGATTATAATTAAAAGCCGCAGTGCAGCGTGTCAATCTATAGAGCGCGCTGAATCTATAGAGCGCGCGAGAGATTGCAGCATCAAAAAGTACGCTATATACATTTAATCGTATATATGTAGAATCGCGAAGAGAGATAGAATTGATTGGATTTGAATATATCTCGTTATTCAATCAGAACGCAACCGCGATACAAAAGAATATGGCAGCGGATTTCAATTTTGCTTTTGTTCTTCATTTCAATTATACGATCCTGAAATATTATCTTTCGAATTAATTAATTAATAAAATCATTAATTAATCAAATTCACATCATTGTGTGGTGAATTTTTGAAATATTCTTTTGTTCGATTGATCAAAATTATTAAAATTCTCCTTGAAATGTATATATTTCAGCAACAAAAAATAATACAATTATTCAGCAAAATTCATCCAATTTATTATCATCTAAATTGTTTTTATTCTTCTCTGTTGTCAGAGAGAGAGAGAGAGAGAGAGAGAGAGAGAGAGGGAGAGCAAGTGTATCCCAAGTCATCAAGCGAGCAAAGACCCTATATAAACTCAACAGCGAAAAAAAGTCTGGCAAATTAAAAATGCGGCAATAATGAGTCCAAGTTAAACAAACGCCGACAACCGACAAACCCGCTCCTCCCCCGTATCTCTTGAGTTTAGCGCGCGAAACTTTAACATCTCATTAGAAAAACGACTTCGGTACAAAGCCTCATAAATAATACATCGCCAAAAAACGACGAAGAAGAAGAAGAAGAAGAAGAAGAAGAAGAGGCTGCGGCCACACGTCGCAAAAGTCTGTAATAGCGTCGAAAGGAGTAACAGCACAAAAGCTGCAAGCCGAACGCCGCCAAAAAGTTGTTGGATATCTTTTGTCCGTGGGGTATCATCCCTTTTGTTAAAGCCAGCTCGACTAAGTCGGTTTGTTCTTTTTTTTTGTCTGCAGAAGCCGAAGTTTCTCACGAGGATGCTGCGCTGAGCTTCGTAGAACAGGACAGGACGACGAAGTCTGCTGCCAGAAGCGATGGATCTGCTGAGCTCCCTGCTGCTGCTGATCCTACTGATCGGTAAGTTGATTCTATTATCTCATTGCTCGACGGGGAGAGAGAATTTATACGATTTACTTGCTACGAGAGAGCGAGAGAGAGAGAGAGAGAGAGAGAGAGAGAGTTAGCAAGCTGGGTGCGATTGGCATTCGATCCTCAATGCGCGCGGTGTCGAGTGGCTTTTGTCGCCCCATTTACTCGCGCACCCGCCAAGCCGCTCTATGCTCTGTGTTTCTCTCTCCTGACTTCCTACTTCGAGTTACTTCCTCTTTCGACTGATAAGTGAGCTTGTACTGATTTATCGTTTCAGTCCTGAGGATTCTTCCTTTAATTGAATTACACTCATCAATTTTAGATTTGATTTTGCTTATACCGATTTGTTAATTACGTTGGGTATTTGTTTCTTAATTATACATTTTTTAAATAAAGTTAGCTTGTATTTTTAATCTACCTGAAAAAAATTTGACTGATGTAACAGAAACTCAAAGTGACTTGGCATTTCAGAAAAAGTTTTTCGAACAATATTCCAGTTGCACATGTTTCGCAAAAAACACTTGCATTATTGATATTGGAATTCCCAAGAATGCACCTACGTTGCGATCCACTTCGCCCGTTCCCACGCCACCACCATCACGTCCGTTCTGAAAAATTAAAAAAAAAAAAAAAAAGAAGTACCTCTCTACAGCACAAAAGGAAGAACGAGAGCGGCGCGTCATCAGAAAGTACTAGAGTATATATACGTCAAACTCACACGTGAAATTCGTCAGGAAATATCCGGAAAGTTTACCATTCGCTCGGAGAGGAGAAAAACGAAGAAGCCGCATCGAACGCCGCACATACACACACTGCAGGATATTTTTTGTTGGGTTCGCGAGAGTCGAATTCCCTGGTGTTTGGCGAGAAAGGAAAACGAATTCCTGAGAGAGAGAGAGAGAGAGAGAGAGAGAGAGAGAGAGAGAGAGAGAGAGAGAGAGAGAGAGAGAAGGGGAGCATGGATGGATGCCAATGACAATTGGCTATACCAACTGTCGCGTCGTGGGCGGCGTTTCTTCGTTCAAGAATACTCGACATATTCCAGTAGCCGCGCGACGCGGAAGCTTGATTACACGACAAGCCATATTGACACATGTAAATAGCCAAATGACCCACATGCGATAGAGATACATGGACGCCTGAAACGCGGCTATATACGGGCTGCAAGCTGCACCCATATTCGCCCGCTGAAATTCAATATGCTTCGATCTATATACACCTAACCACCCACACCCTTCGCTATTCATTAACGCCAGCGATTGCAATATGCAAGGCGATTGATGACCGAGCCACGTGTATATACACTGCGAAAATTCAAAAACCACGCACGTGCTATCGGTATATAGTTGCGTTCCTTGCTCGCGCGCCACTCTTCTTTTTTTTTTCTATTTATCGCCGGATATATTCGATATTCGGGCGCGATCGAAATATTGATTTGTTAAAATTTTCCGATAGTATTTGCAGTGTTGCGCGCGTCGGCAATGCCATATGGAATTAATGTTTCACGTGGCGAAATAATGGAACGTATTTTCGAGGCTCGTGGCGTATAGAACTGTTTAAACATTAACCGAATGTCCGTCGGTTGTCCAAATATCGAGCATGAAATTGCGAATAATTCATCGATATTTCCAGTTTACGATTTATTCGAGAAAAGCTCTGTTAAATTTGTATAACGATATTTTATCTTGCGAACCTCTCGAGATATTTATAAGTTCGGATTGGATAATGATTATCAAAGTGCAACTGAATTGTATGATATTTCTAGACGAGATACATCAAACCAGCATGAAAACTCGACATGGTTCTGTAAAATATGTCAATCACAACATTGTTAATACAACACGTCAAAGCACCGATAACCGCGTTCGTATAACAAAACTCACTGGCATTCTCAATCCTATCTTGGTGTAGCTGAGCCTCTTGACCTAAAAAAAAATAACAAAAACAAAAAAAAATCGTAAAAGCTCAGCCGTCGCTCAAGCTCTCGGACACGCGGCTGGGGTATCTGCGCTGGCCGGATGATCGAAAACCGCATTTCATTTCGCGGCCGAGCGCGACTCGACAAAAAAACACCCACTCATACACACACACACACACACACACACACAACGTACCTTATCCACTCTCTCCCTCGCGCTCGCACACATAACGATAAGGCCAGCAGCACCAGCACTAACACCAGCAGCAGCAGCGCCGTTGCGCACACGAGCGAAAGAGATAAAGCAGAACGACAAAACGAAAAAAAAGAGACAGAGAGAATCGTACGGATAGAAGAGAGAGAGAGAGAGGAGAGGCAAAGTAATCGATCACGAGAGTTCTGCCAACATCGAGAGGAAGAGATGCAACTCTCATTTCCAATCAGTAAACAGAGTATCGTAAAGTGTCTTTGTCTCGAGTCGTCGCACGGCGATCATTCAAAATTGCATCTCCTTTTCCGCGAAGAAAAAAAAAGGGAGAGGGAGAGAACAAAAAAATGCACACGAAAATAGCCGAGTCAGCAAACCGAACGCTCGTTGACCACTGGCATCGTATATGTGTGTATCCCTCTATCGATTTCTGGCCGATGGAGTGTATCGCGATATCCAACCTCCCTCTTCTCTTTCTCTCTCTCTCGTGGCAATGTCCTCGCTGCTTTTGCTGTACACATACACACGTATATAGGTATACAGAGAGGCGTACGTATACGCTGAGCCATTGGACGTGTTGATTTTTCCGTGTCGCCTGTCTCGCGAGCCGATTTCTCATGCGGAACTCTCGTCGCGCGCGATGCCTGATGCTTTTTTTTTTTATTTATCGACCGGCGTTGGGCTTCGCGCGAGGAGAGATATATATCCTTCCCGCATCGCTTATACTATGCCGCGATGGATGATCCGAGCAGCCGAGGAACGTACGATAGATAGATCGACCCGCCGAGGAAAAGGTATCGCTTTCGCCGGGAAATTGAATGATTGTGGCTTTTGTGGGGAGGGCATCACGCGCGGATATACGCGGTTGGCCAACGTTCAGATATTTTAGATGATTTAGAGGATGTTGCCGTTTGGTTTGCACGCTTTGCTACAGACAATTGACGTTGATAAAATATGTTTACTTAATTATCTTTCGATGAGAATTGCTTATGGATATGCAATATTTAACGTTTTACTGTTTATATACCTGTTATTAGCAAAGCTTCCAACAATTATTTTCATTATCTGCTACCGAAAGGTTCGCTGTTATCTTAGCTTATGCTCGAAATTTCTTTGAAAGTAATAAAGCGAACCCTATCGGATTTTTTTGAAGCTCAATGTATCCTAAGTAACAGTATCCGTTTCAAGTCAGACATTCACAACTCGAAAACTATTCAAGGTATTTTTTCACTCTTTCAATGCAAATAAAAAAAAAGTACCATTCGCACAGAAATAGCCTCGTTATTGATATTTTGCTGATGATGTTAATGGAAGATTTATGCCACTCTCTCTCTCTCTCTCTCTCTCTCTCTCTCTGTCTCTCTCTCTCGCTCCCGCAGCACGAATCCGAATAAGTAGTATAGATCGAGTACTATCAGACCGACGTAAAATCAATGATGAGCTCTGACCCTCTCACCCGAGCGTAATTAAGTGCCGGTTCTTCGTCAAAGTCAACCGACCATTTCAAAAATAAAAATAAAAAAAAAAGAAAAACTTCACGCGCCATGATAATGATCCATCAAGCTAAAAGAGAAGCAGTGGCAAAAAGATTTCTTCGCGCGCGTGCTCACAAGAAAGAGCGAGAGAGAGACGCGAAGTATCTCTGACAAATTAAAAGCGTGAAAACGGCGGCGCTGCATCAAAAGAGAAAGGCGAGGCGAGCGAGCCAGACAAAGGGCGGCGTGAGCGCAAACGGGAAGAATGAAAAATTCTCAGAAAACCCTCCGCCCGCGCGCGTGCGAGTGTGTATCGACGCCGGTGGAGCTGTGACGTGCCACTCGCGTGTGTACCCTTACGGCTGTGTTTTCTTTTTTTACGACAGTCGGAATTTTTCACGTATTATTTTAATAGCGTATAGTAGCCTTCTGTTGACTGTTTTTCCTTTAGCATATATTTTTTCTCGCGTTTTTTTTTATTTCTGAGTCCGTTTGAAAATTCTGTTGTCGGAATCAATTAAATCCTACCGTAAAATCACGTATGTAATGTGGCAAACAGAAAGAGAAATACACAAAATAATTTCATTTTAAATTCCAAATCCATTAAAAAGGGGCTTATACGATTGACGGCTTCCGTTATTGTTCGAGTCAGTTGTATTTTAAATCCGCCGTAAAATTAATTCGTAATTATCCAAAGTTGATTAATTATCAAAGTGTACGAACAAAATAAATAGCACATTACAAATGAAAATAATTCGATTAAATATTAATTAACCAAAGCCGCATGTAACGGCGTAAAAATTTTACGAAGCAATATTTACGTAGGTAAAAAGAAGCAGATAAGAGCGTAAAGCTAACGAAGAACGAAGCTCTAAAAAAAAAGAAAGAAGAAGCAAACTACCGCAAGTAGCGCATAGCTATTTATCTCTCGCGCATAGCAAGCCTCATCAGCTTCACTCGTAAGGCTTAGATGGCTAAACCTTTTGCTATCTCGCTCGCGCGCGTTCTTCCTCTCTGCCCGGAAGAAAAACACGACGCGCTATCTTCCTTCGACTACATACTGCGACAGCAAGCAGCAGCAGCATCGCAAAAAAGAAGAAGAAGAAGGAGAAGAAGAAGAAGAAGAGAAAATGGCGTTTGGACTTTACGGCACGCGCGAGCGTCGACGACAACGACGCTTCGATCAGCCGCAGTAAAAATCGCGTAAAGTTCAGCTGCATAAATTGTTGCGTTTACGCGGATGCGCCTCTCCGATAATTCTTCCAGTTTTTTTTTACGACTCGCCATGTCAGAGATATTTAGTCGAGATGAGGGGTGAGGCGCAGGTTTTTATGAGAAAGGAGCGCCAGGAGTTGTCGCGGAATGACAGAAAGAGACAGACCGATAGGCTGACGATAATGGTCGTCGGAATTGAAATTGAAGTCCCGTGTTTTTTTTTCTAATGCTGCATTCGCTGATTTATTCTTGTTGCTGATTGTTTACTGATTTGTTCTAAAATGTATTTCCTGGTTTTTCCAATGAAATTCGCGAAACTGATTTTTGTTTTTGTTGTAATATATTATAAAATTGAAAAGTTTATATCGAAATTTAGATTCTCATTCCACCATTCGTTGTATACATAACATACGTATACGTAATTAACGGACAATGATTGAAAGCTCGACGTGATTATCAAAGTTGCAAACTTTGCCGAATCAGGGACATATGGAAAAGCCTGGAATATTCGACTAGTCATAGATAAGCCGATTTGGTTTTTTCCGCGTAATAGCGCGAAATTTCGTCAAAACTGAAGTGAAAATTGATTAATGGAAATCGGATTACAATAATAATGCTGGCATACTCTCTCGTGCGCATACAGTACGAAATTAACAAGGGTTATTGTCTTCCATTACTATCTATTAACATGCTCATCATTCCGAGAACCGTCGAACAATTCCAAAACCCAGAACAATGTTTCACTCGCCACGAGAGCGTACGTAACAATCTATCCAGGCAATATTGATTTCCCAATTCATCAGATGTGAGAATAGCTGCGAACGTATTTTATCCAAAACAGGCTTGGCAATTGAAGCTCGCGTACGTATACAACGCGGGGGCCATCAAAATCGTGTGGGGGGGGGGGGGGGAGGTAAAAGTTTTCGCGAGGCAATCTAAACTCGGCGCGTCTATCCGATATCCTCTGGCAGCTATCTCTCTCTCTCTCTCTCTCTCGTCCGGTGGCGCTGTAAAGCCGAGGTGATCGTAAAATGATAAAAGAATTAACGGGGGCAGCTCCTACCCCCGCGAAGTGAGGATAGACGGCAGGAAGGGAGAACGTGCTTTACGACAGTTTTGCATGCGATACACGTACGCGCATCTACAGAGCATTATACGACTCGCACACATAGACACACACACACACACACACACACACACACTCATATACACACGCACAGGCCCGTATGGGTGTAACGCAATAACGTTCGATTATTGGTAGTCGCGGCTGCGCTCATATATCAAAGCCATGCGTACACAACGCCGTTTGCCAATGATTTCTTTTGTTTCTTCACTCTGCTCAGTCGTCGAGAGAAATAGAACGTCAAATCGATGATTGTGTATATATATATATGACGAAATTCAGAAAACAATACCTATTTTCTGAGGACCAGAATTGAAAATTTTTTTTTCGCCGCTAGGGCTACGGACCTATTTCCTCTTCTTATTTAAGGTATATAGTGACAGAAAATGAGCGTGAACATTAGAAAAGTCTGCAGGAACTACTTTTTCGGCATTTTCCCATTATAATCAAATGGGCTTTTCTCACAG
>JAWWMK010007863.1:0-27276 GCA_035047105.1 Galeopsomyia nigrocyanea
GGATTGAAAAATGCGGTGATTCATTTATCATTCTTTTCAATTACGTAAATAATTTACTTCATTTAGAATGAGGAATCGGCCAAGAAAGCTTTTTTTTTCAAATTTTTGCGTAGATTTAGCCTCAGTGTAATTTTATTGGCATTTATGAGCGGAAATCCAATTAAATTCAATTATTACTTTTTTTTTGTTATGCAGGCAAAGAAGAAATTCAATAGAAAGAAGCTCGATGGGCAAGCTATAGATATTGTACTGTTAGATCAAGAAATATATGATTAATCTTAGTATGCGTTTTATACAAGTGTATAATTTTAAAAATAGTATGTGACGGATATATGAATAATTTTTTCGGTAATAAATAAATGTGAAATAAATACCTTGCTCCAAAATTTTTTCTCTTCCCTCCTATATGACTTCACACTTCTATAAGTAAAGAGAATACTATTAGCAATAATATATTTTTCGATAAAATTTTTTGACACTTAAAAAATATTACTGCAGCATTATTTTATGAATCAGTTTTAAATTTTTGTTGTTTTATTAATTGGAATGAACTATATTTAGAAAGCATTGTTTTAAAAAATGTTTATTTTATTTTCATAAATTTTTAATAATTACTCGATAGTAAATTTATCAAGCACGTGGCGTGTATCATAAAAATTGTTAATCAATTTGTGCTTTCGTAACGATAGATAGTCTTTCAATGCCACTGCCGGATTTCGTCAGTATTTTTTTTTTATGCGCGTGATAATGCGGCATTCCCCAGAGATATTTGGCAAAAATAAGACAAATCTTTATCCGCGTTCAGTCGTTCAGTATTTAATTTGATACATTTGTATAAAGTGCTCGATTAAACGCGAGTAAATTTTTTTTGTGAAAAAGTTTTTTGTATTAAACTACTAAATTAATTTTTACAATTGAAAATTTTCAAATCAAGATTTGATGGCAAAAATGTTACCGCTAAAGATTATTATCTCATTACTAAATCTCCAATTTTTAATTTTGCACATCGACGCATCTGGATATAGAGTTTTGGAATACAACAACACTCGGCTATTCGAAATAAAAGTCGATTTCAAAATGGACGAGCTGATAAAAGAAACAGTTCGCTCGACAGCCATTCAAGAAGCTACCTGGACGTACGCTATATGCGAGAAACAATCACCGGACAGCGATAAAGATATCGAGTGTACCGTCTATTACGAAACCCACGACATGAACGGAGTTACATTCAGAGAAGAATGCCAAGACGTTTTGGAAAATATGAACTTACCTTACCACGAAAACATACGTATCTATCGATTCGGCAGAGGAAAGTCACTTTTAATTTGGCAAAATACTGACAACGTTTTGCATCTCGACGTCATTAATTTCCCTGAATGCGACGTTACCAGAGCTCATCTGCAGTTGTCGCAGAAATTAAGCGATTGTGGTTATAATTGCCTGGAAGTTGCAGTGAGAAACGATGAAGTTTACGATGTACTTTTCGCAAAGGCAACCAAAGAAACTGCTGTATGGTACATGACAACGTATGACGCTAAAGGTGTGAAATTGAGAGAGCCTAAAGAATTTTTGACGACGAATTCGAACGAACAATCTATCACGTCACTCATGGATAGATTTATTTTGATACCCATGACTCCAAGTTCTAGTATTCAGAGTCACCTTATTTTGGCATTCGATTATCAGTCAAAGGCCTACGCATGGTATTTAGGTGAGTAAGAAAATTTCATAAAAATTTAATGATAATTTGATGTTTTTTAAATAATTTTTACAGACAAACATGGCAATCGTACGAAACCACCTGTCGACGCTGACATTCACATAGCGTCAACAGCTCACAACAGACTTGGCTTCTGTAAAATTCAAAATAACATCTTAACGTGTCAGCAAGTGGACGAAAGCGGCACGAAAAAACTCGAAAAAACCATAAAACTCCAGCATCACGGTCGACAAACTCCCGATTACCTTCACAGTCTCGTTTACGGTTTCAGAGTTGCATTGATGCACAATTTACCGGGAGGTGGATTCATTCTCGTCACCGAGGATTGCTTGAATTACAACGTTTGCTCGAGGCCAGCAGATCCAAATCGTCTGTATATGTTCAAAATTGGCGCCGATGGCACTCGTTATCGAACGATCGTCATTAAGAATTTATCGAGAGAACGAAAATCGTCGCACGTTGCCGAACCTTATGGTCTTTTGGAGAATGGACCGAACGAGTATTGTTTGTACAAAAATTACGTTGTGAGAGATACATTGCCAGAGTGGTTTGCTATGCAAGAGTTTACCACGCAATTGGTTATAGAATGCGTGAGCGATGAGCTCTTATCTCAAGTTTATTAATCACTACCGTGTGGCTGATACAATACATAATGTATTCATTTGATTTCAGAAAAATAAAAAATAAACTCTGTAATCAAATAACACTACTAAAATTGTTGTTTTGCTATGAAAAATGTACTGTATTACAGCTGAAAATATTTATCTATAAAATAATTATCAATTATCAGACTTTATGAATTGAGAATTGACGTTGGATTTATAAAAATTGTATTGTATTTTTATTATTGATTTTTTCTATAACGAAGGAGAAAAGAGAAAGTAAATGTCAATGATAGAAGGCAAACAGAGGGTAAAATAAAATTCTCGTCAATAATTTCTCAAACCGGAGATTCACAATCGTGACAATGGGCGTTTAAGCTAAAACTATATCGGTTTCATTTCTATAACTATCTTCGCTTGGGTATCGTATAAGCTTGTTAAAAACGTAAATGTACGCGAAAAATAAAAATCTCAACTTTACTGCTGAAAATTTCGATGGTTTGTGATGTAGGCAAGAAGGGTCAGCGCTGGCGCGTCGAGCTAATCCACATCATAAAATTAGGGCCCCGTCGTTTGGGAGAAAATATCGCTGCGCCGCACAAGTGTGCCACAGATGCGCGTGATCTGTCGCCGCTATTGTTTTTCCACCTCCGAGTTTTGAGCCTCTGTCTACAATAAAATTGGGCACGTTCGTTCGCGTTTACGACACACAGCTGTTCTAGAATTGTATACTCTCCCTTTTATTATTCTGCATAGTAAAATGCGATGTACTTATATAAGCGAGTAAATAATGGACTGCGGATATTCGAGCAAATTTAATGCAATGCGATTTAGAAAAGTTTATGTAAACAAATAAAAACAAAGCGACGATTATGTATAGATGTATGAGTATAAAACCATGTAAAATGTATGCACTTGAGAGTTGAGAGAATCAAATATGTATTTGTGTATGCGTGTGTGTGATAAATAGCCGTGATGCCGCTTTATCAGCTTCAAGGGGACAGACAACCACTTGAAGTCTATATATAAGACCTCTCGAAGAAGCTTTGCTTCCGGGTATTGCAGGTCACACAAGCGAGCGAGAGAGGCGAGGGTATTTTGCAAGAAACCGGAGGGGTAGCAAATTTTGGAAATAGCATCATCGGGTGTAGCAAAATGAGACGAACCATTTGGTATATTGCAAATCTCATTTTGCACATACCCTTTCGGCTGGGTACGACGAGGTGACTAATGGGCCAGCAGCGCGTAAGGGCCAATGACAGCGCGCTCCCCCGGAAAAGTTACGGCAGCGGATTGGAGAGAAAAGTGTACCTGTATAATATCGTGCACGGGAGGTACATCCTTCAGTCTGCTTGAGTTAGAATAAGCGTCTATTGAATCTGACATCATTGTCAATCGGTCGTTTATACTTCTTCGAGTGGAAATTCGCTGCACTTATAAATATTCTTGCAAGTGAGAAAATAAAGGTAATGCATTTTTGTTTTATATTTTCCCCTAGTTGAGTGTCCTTTTTACGTATTATCATCAAATATTCTATTAATATTTTATCACGCGGTTACTCGTATATTGATAAAGAGGGTAAATTTTAACTTTGTTTCTATAAGGTTAGTTAATCGCATCTGCATGAACTTTTTCCGTCGCGTTGCTGTTTTGTTTTTGTTTGTCGATAGAATTATTACTAATATGAGAAGTTCTGAAGTAGGTTAAGTTTTGAATCTCTTTTAAGTGGTTAAATAAATTAATATATTTATTGATTTTAGGTTCATTGTAAGGAGAATCATTGTTGACTCATCGTGATTACGAATTTGTGCATTTCATTCATAAATACTATTGCAACAACTGAAATATGGCAGCCAGTTGCGCTAATGTATCTCCTGCTATGCAATCATCACAACCAACTGCTCCTGTGCAGCCTCAAGTCAGCGTGAAAGAATTCAGCATCAGATTGGCAGAGTAAGTCGAAATATTTCTTTGATTTACACGTCTCTAATAAATTTACTTTAATTAATTATTTTTTCTTTACAATTTTAAGGAATAATCACAAGAAGCATAGTGTGATGCGATTCAGTAAAGAATTGAAAGTTGAGTTCAAGGCGTGGACAAATGCCAAGCTAGAGCGAGAAAACAATTTAAAGGACAGCAAGAATTATGAAGAGGAGATGCCTAAGTTCGGAGCCGGTTCGGAATTCGGTAGAGACGCAAAGGAAGAGGCGAGAAGACGAAAGTTTGGTATGAAATCTAAGAAGTACAACTCCGAAAATCAACCTTGGATTCTCAAAACCAGCGGAGAGAAAGCGAGAAAATTCAAGGGCGTCCGAGAAGGTGGAATCAGTGCTAATGCTGGCTACTACGTTTTCAAACAGTCTCACAACGGTTCGATCGTGGCGTTTCCGTTGCACGAATGGTACAATTTTCAACCTATTCAAAGATACAAAGCATTGAGCGCGGAAGAGGCAGAGGAAGAGTTCCTTCGCAGAGACAAGACTTTGAATTATTTTAACGTGATGATGAAGAAGAGGCTGAGGAATGACGAGGAAGATAATGGCGACGCGGAATTGTTGGACGGTGATCAGAAATCGAAGAATAAGGGTAAGGAGTTGAAGATTTCTGAAATGGATGAGTGGATTGAGAGTGACGAGGAAGACAGCGACGAAGAAGAAGATGGCAAAGTGAAGTCTGACAATGAAAGTTCTGACAAGAAAAAGAAAGGTAAAGTATACATTTATTTGACATAATAGCTAATTGTTTGAAATGAATTGTACCAATGTCAATTTATTTTTGCAGATGGAAAGAAGAAGAAAAATAAGAAGAAGGCGTCCGACGAAGCTTTTGAAGAAAGTGACGACGGTGACGAGGAAAGTCGAGAATGTGATTACATTTCTGATTCTTCGGCTTCAGAAGATGAATTAGAGATGCAGAAGCAAATCAAGTCAGTCGATGAAGAACGTGGTCTGAGAAAACTATTGGTGTCGGACGAAGAGGATGAGGAAGATGACGAGAAGAAAGAAAATGAAGACAAAGATGACGAAAATAAGGAGAAAACTGAAGGCGATGCGAAGGATATTAAATCGAAGAAAGACGCGGATTCTGATTCGTCCTCTAGCTCGAAATCCGACATAAAAAAAGATGAAGTCAAGCAGCAAAATTCAAATAGTAAGCCAAATTCGCTGAAGAGAAGCCACAGCAGTTTGTTAGAAGCAGCGGAGGCCAAAAAAACGAAGCTTGGCAAAGATTTGGCTGCATTGCCTTCTACTTCTTGTATTCCTGGCTCGGTTGAATCTGGAATTACACAAGATGCTGTCCGACGCTACTTGTTAAGAAAACCGATGACCGTTACTGATCTTCTACTCAAGTTCAAATCCAAGAAGACTGGCCTTGATTCCGAGCAAATTGGAGTAATTTTAACCAACATTCTGATGAAGATGAGTCCGTCCAGTCGAGTTATCAACGGAAAAATGCATTACTTTGTCAAATCGTAAAAGAACGGTTGTATTTACAGCTGGCGATTGAGTTCATAATTGAATTATTCTTTGCATGATGCATTATGTCGATATAATTTTCAGAATTTTAATTTTTAAGAAAGTGTTTCTTTTTTCTACATCTACGTCTTATCATCCGGAAAATAACTTTATGGTCTATATACTGGCAGTGCTAGAGAGCAATTGAACCGTAGATTTATTCGAATAAAATAATTTTTTTATACTTTATAACACACTTGTTCCTTAATTATTTAAAACCACCAACTACACCTTATCAGCTTTCATGCTTTTCTTATAAGCATTTATTTTTCTAGAAGTGCTATAAAATATAATTTCTGTTTTACATGTAGTTAAATTAAAAAAATTTTGAACTTTTTATTCTATTGATACATTTTATTACTTATAATTTCTAATAAACTGAAACAAACTGGGAAACCAAGGCGGTCATGGAAGCGAAGGCGGTCATGGAAGCGAAGGCGGTCATGGAACCGAAGGCGGACATGGAAGCGAAGGCAGTCATAGAAACCAAGGCGGTCATGGAAGCGAAGGCGGCCATGGAAGCGAAGACGGCCATGGAAACCAAGGCGGTCACGGTGGAACTGGAAGCGGACGCCCTCATGGCAAACCCCATGTCACTAGAGGCTGCGGTCACCGTAATGAGAACGGCGTTGGCTTCAGGATTACTGGAAACTTTAACAACGAAGCTAACTGCTGAATTCCCATGGATGGTTGCCGTATTGAAGCAATCTAACATTCATGGTAACATTATTCAAGTTTATCAATGTGGTGGTTCTCTCATTCACCCGAAAGTCATCCTGACCGCTGCTCACTGTGTTTTTGGGTGAGTAAATTATAAATTATTTGAATAACCGTAACGCGATGGATGGCATAATTAAAATTTTCCTGCGTGTTCATAGAAAATTGGCGTCCGAGCTGATCATTCGCGCTGGTGAATGGGATACCCAGACTGTGAATGAGCCTTTGCCTCACCAGGATCGTGGTGTAGCTGCCGTGATTACTCATCCAGGATACAACTACAAAAATCTTCACAATGACTTTGCTCTGGTGATTCTTAATGAACCAGTCGAGCTTGCTAACAACGTTGAACTCGTTTGCTTGCCAGAGAAGGACGAATACTTCGACCACAGCAACTGCTTCGCCACTGGTTGGGGAAAGAACGAATTCGGTAAGAGTTTTTAGAAGCTTTTTCTTTTTTGAATTGCATTAAGAATGCAATTTCAAACGAGTATTATGTTATTAGGTGACAAGGGTAAATATCAAGTTATCCTGAAGGCCGTTGAGCTTCCAACTGTTCCTCACCACAAATGTCAAAAGCAACTTCGTACAACTCGTCTTGGAAAGTACTTCAAACTTAACCAGTCCTTCATGTGCGCTGGTGGCGTCGACGGTATCGACACTGGCACGGTCCGTATTTTTTTTCGTTCATTTAATAAGCCATTGAAAATAGCATCACTCACTTTGTAAATTCATTATTTCAACAGGGTGACGGTGGCAGTCCACTTGTTTGCCCATTACCCAACGACCCAACACGTTACACTCAAGCTGGTATCGTGGCTTGGGGAATTGGTTGCGGCAAAGACGGTATTCCCGGCGTTTACGGTGATGTGACCTTCGCCCGCCAATGGATTGACGAACAACTTGCTCACTACCACATCGACAGTTCCTCTTACACCCCAGAAGGACACAACGATCACGCATCCGGCCATGGCTCTGAATATCCCGAGCAATCGCCTAATCACGGATCGCAATTCCCACAGCAACCACCAAACCACGGTGCGGAAGGGCCCCAACAACCACCAAACCACGGTGTCCAATTACCCCAGCAACCACCAAATCATGGAGCGGAATATCCACAGCAACCACCAAATCAAGGATCTGGATATAATCCACAAAAACCACCAAACCATGGTGCCCAATTACCCCAGCAACCACAAAATCATGGAGCGGGATATCCACAGCAACCACCAAATCAAGGATCTGGATATAATCCACAAAAACCACCAAACCAAGGTGCCCAATTACCCCAGCAACCATAAAATCATGGAGCGGAATATCCACAGCAACCACCCAATCATGGATCGGGATATTATCCACAGCAACCACCAAACCATGGTGCCCAATTGCCCCAGCAACTACCAAATCAAGGATCAGGACATTATCCACAGCAAACACGAAGCCATGGTGCCCAATTGCCCCAACAACCACCAAATCACGGATCGGGATATTATCCACAGCAACCACCAAGCCATGGTGCCCAATTGCCCCAGCAACCACCATGTCACGGATCGGGATATAATCCACAGCAACCACCAAGCCATGGCTCCAAAAAATCTGGCCACGGCTTAAATCTCCCATCCCTTGGCTTTGAAGTCGAGTTTGGCGTGAATGTTTAAATGTGTATATGTATACTAGCTGAACAAGTTCATTGTAAAATTGATGATACTTTTTTATTGCGTTCGCAAGAAATAAAAGTGCAAAAATGAATAACATGAGTGTTGATGAATAAAAGAAAACTGTTTATGCAAAATAAAGGATTACAAAACAATCATATTATTGTTTTTTTTTATCGTTTTATGCCCAAACGTTCAATTAGTAATTTCACTTAGTTAATCAAGAATTAGTGTTTTAAATAAATGTTTTCATTTTTTTAAAACTAGCGTGAACCAGCTGTTGTACTGTAAAATAAAAAAAATCACCGCGAAGTCGTTAATTCTTAGTTACTGTCTATGTTTATATCGATATGAATCATCAATTTGCAACTAGTTTTAAGATAAAAAACTACAGAACACAAAATTAAAAAAATTTCAATGAGGCCCTTCATTATTTTTACATATATAATAATAATAGTAATGATGTTTTACAAGTAATATATGCTGCCGCCAGTAACCTCTTAACCAATGTACTCGTATCAAGTGAATTAAATTTTTAGTTACACAATTACGATTCAATCTTTCAAATGTGCACCATAAAACTGCAGTAGTATAATTAAGTATGAAGTTATAGGGCCTGCAATCTTAAAAGGAAGAATAAATTATTAGAAGAATCCAATTATTTATCTAACGTCAATTTGAGAAAGAACGTACGGATATTATCAAGGGTTTGTCCAAAGAAAAAATGTTGAAAACGTTAAAGTTCACAATTTCATGATACATGCAACGTCGATACTTATTCATCTGAAAAATTGGAATTTAATATTTGCAGTCACTTTAACAGCGCAAAATAATTGAATGATTTAGGCATACCTCTTTCATCATTTTTGGATCTGCAGTGTTTCTCAAGTAGTCTTGAACTATTTCGCGAGTCCTTCTACTCTGAAAAAAAAAATATTTTTATTTTCATATTTATCAACGTAATTTCATATATTACAAGAGACATTACACATTTACCTCGTTGATAGTATCGTTGACACATTTCGTCAATAGCAACAGGCAAAATATCGTGCAGATGCTGCACAAAAATTTGAGCGCGCGCAACTCGAAAGGCTTGTTTATTGGATTCCATATTAGACTTATAAACGCGTTGTAAAAAATGACCGTTATCAATTCGAACATGCATAAAACGTAGAAGAATATCGGAAACGAGTAAAAACGAGATAATTCCCTGGATATTCGACATAGTTTCGAATGAATTTCAAATATCCTAGAAAAGATTTCGTATTCGGTACGATTGTTGAATTGTCGCAGAACAATGGATAATCGATAGTTCGTAAGTTTGAAAAGATGATGAACAAACTTTATGGCAATGCTGTATTTGAGCGCAACGGAATCCAATATCAGTAAATTAAAAAGCATGCAGTACACGTGAACAAGTATCAAAGGATAATAGATCGAATATATAACGCATCTCGCGGTACAAGTAACGAGGTAAATTAAAAACATCACAGCTACACTTTTGCGCAAACTATTGTCAGCGCTTGTCGGCTCGTCATCCGTGTCCAAAATTTGCTCTAATTCGTGGATTTGACTTGCTATATCGATCTCGTTCGCTTGCACAGCGAGAAAGTACAAAAGAGTAATCGTGACACTAACGGTGATAAATGCATTCGTTACATCGTAAACCGTGATAGTTATAGTTTCCATATTGTTGGCGAGAATTTCACGATTTCTCAAACCGTAATAGACGAGAAATATCAAAAGGCCGACAATTACGATGTTGTATAAGCGACCGCAAATTGACTTTTGCAATTGCCAATGCCCATTTCTTGAGTTTTCGAAGGATAGACTCATCGTTGCGAGCCCGCACAACTTGAAATAATAGAATAGACACACTATGTGCGCTGATGCCATGTCTTTACTAGATTTGTCTGTGTGGTTGAAATGTGCGGGTGTAATAATTTCTGGATTTCAACGATATTGACAACTACTACGACACGACTTGCTTTTAACCAATACAATTGCATACTGTGCCCAAACAATTTTAACCATCATTGCTACGTATGGTTTGTTTATCAACAAAATATTGACGTGAAGTTGTCTTTAATTTTTTTTTAAATAATCCGTATGACTAATTTGTCTTGATAGCCCACAGGCTTGTTTATAGAACTTATTTAGTTCGATGTTTGAGCGAACTGTTTTTTCGTTTAATTTTTCAAGTGTAGTGACTGCAGACTGCTTCAAAACTAATATACATAATGGAATTTGTATACAAGAATACACATACGAATGAAAAAAAAAAGTTTTCAGATGAAGCTGCAATATGATAATGTTAATAAGGTAAATTATTGCGATGCATTATAAATTGCAAAAATAAAGCCAGAAAATAAACTGTCAACGGATAGTCGGGTATGTTCAAAACTCGTCATTAGAAATTTAATAATTGGTCATTTATTGTTTTTTATTTTCAATACATAATAAAATACATGAGAGATTGAAAAATGAGCGTTGATTGACGCTCGCATGATAGATCATTCAGAAACTCATATCATTCAAAGTAGTTCTTTGATCTGCACCACATAATGTGATATTTCTGAAATAAAGATACACATCGAGAAAAAACACTTATGCAATTGATTAAAAACGGCGAACTAATGTAATTCATGAATGAAAATTTGGCAAAAGACTAAAGATGCACTTATATTTTTGAGTAAAATTAAGCTTCCTGATCTTTGTATGGAAGCTATATTGCAATATTTCACTAACGAGGATATCCAAGTTTTTCTTGCTAATGTTGCTTTGATTCATAAGGAGAATAAAGAGGCACGATTTTCAAAGATGACCATTGAAGAGGCTCGTCTGCGTATTCGTGAATTTGATGAGTTACCGGAGGAAATTAAGAAACTTATTGCAAAGTAATTACTGGCTTAATATAAAATTAAGTTTTTTTTTCTTCAATTTTTTGCAGCGTATATTTATCTAATATTCTATGAAGTTTGTTAACTTTTTCCCCTCACAAACAGTTATGTAAGCATCAATAAATTTTTACAATTTTATAATGATAACTGGTTTGTTTCGTTTTCAACAGCTTTTCTAAAAAATTACATTTAATTTTCATAAATGCCTGTTCATTTTCTCTCAATTAAAATTGTATGACATACATATTCTATTTCATTAAAAATAATGAGATGATGGTTCTAATAATCCAAATAATTTTCCACAACTTTTATTCATTTGACGAAATTGACGATGTCTTTGCATGTATTGAAAAAAAAAGTACACATCAAGACGTGTTGAATATATATGAAATTAATTTAGTTAAGTAGAAAAGAATGAATAAAACATTTTTTATATAATATTGCCGTTTCGAAAACTAAAAATGCAAAAACTAATCGCTCTGAAAAAGTCAATTTAATGTGTATACTATACGTATTTCCTAAAATAATTTAATTGGTTGAATGTAAATAATAATAAAAAGTGTAACAAAGTGAAAACAATATTAATTTTTAAAAATTTCTCTCATCGATTATCAAAACTGATTATATAAATTATTTAATCCAATACATAATATACATATATAAATTTAATTTTCAACTCAATTATTTTCCGATTCATTGGCTTTGGAAGTCGCCCTTTTTTATGAAATAAAAATTTTCCCAGTCAGTAATATTGCTGCAAAGATTAAATAACATAACATTAATATTTTACAAATAATTACACTCATTTACATTATATATAAAAAATTTTCATTAATTCATACAAGTATATTCTATTTTTCTCATGCTGTATAAAAAAACAAGTAAAAATAAAAATAAAAAAAAATTTTCCCTACACGAGATTCGACCCCAAACTCTCAATACAGGAAATCAATTATCATAATTCGTCTTCGCCACGGTTTGGCGCGTTTCCGAACGTCCCGCCGCACCCCGGCGCCGCGCGCGCATCCATAGTTACACTCGCTTCCGCCATTGGCGCTGCCGTGAGGAAGAATTATACGGCGGCGGCCGCAGAGACCGGCGCTGCGGCGGCAGCTGCCCATGGCGCTGGCGCGGCAACCGCCAAGCAGACGAAAACTTTGTATACATTGCGTGCTTAGCCTCTTAGTATAGTGTCTCCATGCCGCCATGCGTTGTATACAGCGTGGTTGGCGTCCTAATCTAGTGCGTTTTGTCTGATATTTATTCCCTCGCCGGCTCACTCCGCGCAGTCAGTGCATCGTTCGGTTGGCGTCGGTGGTGCGCGTGAAGTAATTATTTATTTATCGTTCGTCATAATGATGGACGAACGTGCCAAAGTTGATCGCCAAGATAGAGATAAAGAGCAGCAGCGAGACCGCAGTGACAGAGGTAAAGACAGAAAAAGTGACAGAGAGCGTGGCAAGGAGGGGGAGCAGCAGCAGCAGCAGCAGCAACGGGATCATGGGAATAGAGACAAGGATAAGAAACGCAGATCGCGTAGCAAAGAATCAAGACGACGTTCCAGGTCCAGGAACAGAAGCAGGAGATCATCGAGAGATCGCAAGAGAAGCGCCTCGCCGCCGCGCAGCGATAAGAAAGGTTACGGCGGCGGCGGTGGCGGCGGCGGTGGTGGCGGCAACACGAAAAGAAGAAAGCCATCGCTCTACTGGGATGTCGCCCCGCCGGGATTCGAACACATCACTCCGATTCAATACAAGGCTATGCAGACAGCCGGTCAAATACCCATCAATCCGATGCCCGATATACCGCAAGCTGCTGTACCCGTGGTCGGTAGTACGATCACCCGGCAGGCGCGGCGTATTTACATCGGCAATTTGCCGTTCGGCGTCACGGAGAAGGAGATGATGGAGTTTTTCAATCAAAAGATGCATCTATCCGGTTTGGCTCAAGCCGATGGCAATCCCGTGCTCTCGTGTCAGATCAATCTCGACAAGAATTTTGCCTTCTTGGAATTCCGCTCCATCGACGAGACCACTCAGGCGATGACGTTCGACAATATCGAGTTCAAGGGGCAAATTTTGAAAGTGCGCCGCCCTCACGATTATCAACCGATGCCGGGGATGGGCGACACCGGTGGCTCGAGCGTTCCAGATTCACCGCATAAAATCTACATCGGTGGCTTGCCGATTTACCTGGGCGAGGAGCAAGTGAAGGAGCTGCTGATGGCTTTTGGACCGCTGCGCTCGTTCAATCTGGTGATGGACTCGGCGACAGGTTTGTCCAAGGGTTTCGCATTCTGTGAGTATATGGACGTATCGGTAACCGACATGGCAATCGACGGCCTTCGAGACATACAGCTGGGCGACAGAAAAATCATCATACAGAGGGCAAGCGTCGGTTCTAAAAATGCCATGACTGGCAATCAAGCGCCAGTGCAAATTCAGGTGCCCGGTCTGTCCAATGTCGGAGCTGCTGGACCAGCTACGGAGATATTATGTTTGTTGAACATGGTCACAGCCGAGGAGTTGATGGAGGAGGACGAGTACGAAGATATTTTGGAGGATATCAAGGAGGAGTGCAACAAGTACGGTGTGGTTCGTTCGCTCGAGATTCCACGACCTATCGAAGGGGTCGAAGTTCCTGGATGCGGCAAGGTATTCGTCGAGTTCAATAGTGTGCTGGACTGTCAAAAAGCGCAACAGGTTCTTAGCGGACGGAAATTCAGTAATCGCGTTGTGGTAACTTCGTACTACGACGCTGACAAGTATCATAGAAGAGAATTTTAATGATAATTATTACTTTTTTTTTATTAAATTCACATATTATGACGCTATATCGACAATCTTTCAATTTCTTTTTGTTTTGTTGTTTGCCTTTCAAAACAGTATGATTATCTAGTATGCATTGTGTATATATGACATCAATCGACTTTCAAATAATTTGTGTACAAATTATAACGATGTTCATCTTTTTTTTCCTTTGTGAAAATAAACTTTTCTTATTAATTTTTTTAATAAAGGAATATTTTAGATCACTCCAAAAAAATTATTTAAATATACTTTGTACTCCTATCCTCACTTTCCTTTAAAATATCTTATTACTATAAATATATATGCATGATTATTCAATTATAATATTTACAAATTTGTAGAGTTCAAATTCAATTTTGGTGAATTAATTTTTTATTTAAATGCTAGTATTGACTTAAAAATATGCTTAAATATTTTATTGAAGAATGAAATAATATTGAACAGAATTTTTTATATTAAATGATTCGAATTTAAACTGCTTCACGCTGCTTCATCGAGGGATCAATGACGTCATAAGGTAAGATTTTATTTTTCATCAAAATGAAAATTAAATCAAAATCATTTTTAGATAATTCAAATTTCTAAAGCGTTAAAATTTATTTCGTACAGACGTTGATTCTGCATTATTTAATTAAAATTTTTTTGTTTAATTCAAAATTATGACTTTTTAATTAAAATCAAAAGATAAAATAATAGGATGAGTGTCTGTATTACTGGCAGTCAAAACGAGTCAATGAAAAATTTGTTCATTATACAGCTGAATGAAAGAAAAAAAATTCCTTCATACGCATTTGCTTCACGGTCAGTAATTGCTCTTAATAAAAAAGTTGAATGCTCCACTACCCAGCCCCTTTTATAATATTGTCAAATAAATAGATTTGTTATTTTCATGCAACGAAACAAGTTTTAATCCGTCAAATATAGGTTTATTAGATTAGTATCGAACTAATTATTTTGCTTATATATTACCGAAACTCATTCAATTAAATTGAAATAAAAGGTACCGGATAGTGGGTGGAAGCCGCTAATAGGGACACTCACCTTAATTATTAAAAATTAGACGCGTAAATTTTCAAGAGAGAAATCAATTGGCAAGGAATATTCTTTACTATAAAATTTTATTTATTTTCACATTTCAAAGAATTTACTCCAATCATAAACTTGAAATACAAGTATCAGAACTTCTGAAACTCAACTGGTTCACGATGTATTTTAAACAATAAATAAAATACTCATGAAATTATATTAATAAATGCAGTGAAAGTCTTTGAAAATATTTTATCTTTACCTTTTCAGAAATTATGATTGATAACCTCGTAGTTTTATAAAATCGTAAACCGAGTATGCCTAAATTAATGGTCAATATTTTTTACTGAAATACGATGTTAATTTCATTTGGTATTTGAAATAGAAAATAAAATATTCATTATAAAACACTAAAATTAGCAAATATTTTACTCTTGTATTTAATTCTAAAAAAAAGCAATAAAACAGTCAGTAAACTTTGCCAATATTCAGCCTTATAAATCTTTAAACGAGCGTATTTATATTTTCGCCTCGCACGAAGAAGCTTTAACAACGCAATTCAGGCGCTCGCATTTATTGCCGAGGATGCCGCCTATAATCAGTCAGTTTTTCCAAAAGCAAGCAACACCGACCAAACAAGCTCCTTCATTCCGGTTTAGACCGGATTTCACGGGGGAGAAAAATCGCGAAGAGGACGCGAAGAAGGGATACGGCTATACCTAGCTATGTTACGAATCGAGTATATAAAGGGGCAGCTCGACCACAGTCAGTATAGTTTTCTGCCGACTAGACAGTACACACTACAACCCCAAACCAACATGTTCAAGCTGGTAAGTTAGAAAAAACAAGCTTTCGCTATATTTTAACTTTGAATTATTGACAATTTTTTCAAAATCTACGAAAAAAAACTATTTGTCGCAGTTTTTGTTCTTCCTCCTCGTGGCTTTTGCCGCCGCCAACCCAGCTCCCCAGCCAGGACCTCAACCAGGACCCCAGCCAGCACCTCAACCAGGACCCAAACCAGGCTACTATGCTTCCTCGTACGGCTACATTGCACCATCGATTGGATACAATACCTATAATGCACCACTCACCTACGGCTGGCCATCCGGCTACTATCTGTAAGCTGTTGAATTGACCGCAAGCTCCAGCTTCAGTTGATTGGTCAGTCTGCCTTGACATTTTGGCAAAGCATTTGTCGAGATCTTCATTCATCGTCATCATCATCAGCATCACTTATCAATCGACTGCTCATCTGATTGCTGGACTGTATTCTGCACCTCGTCCTTCTCCGTCCGGTTTTCATCCCATTTGGAGTCTTATCGCAACACACAAACACACAGACCATCGTCATTGTCCCATTTTTTTTTTCTCATGAGACAAGCATCAAAATGATAATCTTAATAAAATTGCTTCAGAGCTGATTTTCATTGCAAAACATCTTGTATATTTCTTTCCGACAAACCCATTTCCATAATACCTTTTCAATCTTTCAGAGTACAACTACTTTTAATGAAAAATAAAATGCTCAAGCACAATGTTCAGTTGACAGACATTTCAAAATACAAAAATATTCTGAAATGAGCATCAGGAAGCACAGTTTTTTCTAAATCAATTATCACTTTGTTAACTCTGATATGCCAAAATATATCCATTTTCATTTTGAAAATTAAAATGCATTTCACTGATTTAGAAAATTATGTATATAAAAAATCCAATCTTATAATTTTTGATTGAAAATAATGATCTTCGTGAAATAAACAGAGTTTATTATTAATGTTGATACCGGGTCGATACATTGATTCTTCAATCAATTTTTGCAACATTTATTTTATCAACTTTGTACAATGAATTACAAAAAATGTAATTGTGAAGAGTTTTGCATTTTTCTTTTAACGTACAAGGTATCATTATTTGACTCGATGCAATCTTGTGGTTAAGAGAATGGTTTATCATCAAACAGTGCTGCAGTTAAAGATGCACCATTAGGGCTACATCGGAAAAAATTCGAAGGCCATCGTCAAGGAAAACATTTAAAAGCTTACAAACTCAAATTTCAATATTTTGATACAAAACAGTACTTTTAAACTTGAACTGAAAGTATCGTTACGCAAAAAATTAATTTAACGTCCAAAATACAAAAATGTAAAGAATTTATAGGCACAGTCATGACAGAAGAAAAAGTTACTTTGTATTATGAAGTAAAAGTAAATTGTAACAAGTAGCTTTTTAGTCAAATGTTGTATTTTAGTGAAATATAGATCGTATTTTCGAAAAAAAAACTCTCAGTGCCTGAAGATTCTTTGATTATTTTTTGTCTATCTTGTTTTCAATGTAACAGAACTGAAGATAGGTCGAGAAAAAAATGGCTATTTTATAGAATATGTGTTCTTAAAAAAAGCGCAAAGTATATGAACAGACGATATAGATATATATCAGACTTCAAAGACTTTAAGGTTCCTCTACAGAGATATACGTAGCATACCAAAATGTATATGGCAATTTATCTCTTTGATTTCGTCTCGAGAAGCGTAATATCGCAGGAAAAAATATATTATTTGATAGTTCAGGATTGTACAATTGCATCAATTCAATTTCAGCTCGTTTGATCAAACCTATTATTTGAAAATAATTTATGAAAATTTGCTATCTATCATAAACATTAAGCTGTCAATTTGGCTAAACAATTTAAAACTCAATGTTGATGATAAAAAGGAAAATTTCAAAAATTATTCTTCAATAATATGCTAAATCAAACGAGCTGAAATTGGATCAGTGCAATTATATTATTGATTCATAAATTTTTTTCAGCGACATTACACTTACTTGAGGCAAAAGCAGGGATACAAATTTTCACATCTTGATGGTGTGCTATATCTTAACAATAAATTAATTGTTCATTTGTAAAAAATTTTAATTCTGATATTATTAATTTTCACTTATAGTTTTCATTAAATCTGCTCAATATATTTCCTTTACTCTTTTACTTCTCAATAATAAATTTTCTGCATTGTATAAGAATCAACTGAATAAATACTTAATTAATAATTCTCAAAAGCTACAAAGGTAGTATGGGTTAAGTCGAAAAAAAAATGAAACAAATGATTTTTGCAATGAAGATCAGCTTTGAAGCAATTTTATTAACGTTATCATTCTGATGCTTGTCGCATAAAAATGAGACAATGACGATGTTGTGTATTGTGCGATAATAAGATGGGGGGGCTGGATGAAAACCGGACGGAGAAGAACGAGGCGCAGAATAATAGTCCAACCAAGCAGACGAGCAGTCGATCAGCGATGAGACAATTATTGATGACAGACGACGACGACGACAATGCGGCGTAAGTTTATTGGGCTGAGAAAGTCTTCGACGCGGGAATGAGGCTGACCAATCAACTTGAGCGGGAGCTTGCGGCTAATCAAGTAGCTTAGAGGATATAGCTGGACCTGTAGTATGGCCATGAGCTGTACGAGCTGTAGACTGGCGAGTAAGCTGTGTTGTAAGTCAGCGCTGGTGCTACGTAGCCTCCATAGAGGTAGCCTGGTTTAGGTCCTGGTTGAGGTCCTGGCTGGGGTCCTGGTTGAGGTCCTGGCTGAGGGGCTGGGTTGGCGGCGGCGAAAGCCACGAGGAGGCAGAGCAAGAACTGCAACAAATAGTTTTTTTTTCGTGAGTTTACAAAATTTTAAATATTTTAAAAGTAAAAAATGTATAGCCAGAGCTTTTTTTTCGACTTACAAGCTTGAACATTTTGTATGAGGTTGTAGTGTACTGTCTAGTCGGCAGAAAACTATACCGATGTCGAGTGGCGAGCCCCTTTATATACTCGAATCTCGTTGCCACAGGCAGCTTGCGTGTGTGTATATACATACCCCTTCTCTATACCTATCTGTGCGTCTCTCGTCCAGCGCGAGATTTTTCTCCGGTGAAATCCGGTCTTCCTTTCTCGCCCGGTATGTCTTGAATGGTTTTTCTTTTATTTTTGGGATGTGCGTTCGCCTGCTCAATAACATCACGTGAGAGAAGAGTCACGAGGCACGCTCGCAAGGTTTCCTCTCTGACTTAATTGTACCAGTTAATGGAAGGAACTTGCGCATGGCAATCCTTTGTCTATAGCCTTGAACCGCGCGCGCTTTTCGATGTCATGTAAACAAAGGTGGTGGCTCGTTATCAGAAGGGCTATCTTTCTATATTCACACCACTATTATGTGTATTCTAAAATAACTAATACATTGATCTGAAAATATTAATTTTTTTTAAATGTAAAATAGTTTAATATTCTTCTAGCTTTATACACTTCGTTATATAGTTTTGTTTACTTATTGATTTGTTGTATAGCTTTTGATGTTCAAAAAATGAATCTGAATTCAATAATGAATTATTTATTAATATATTAATAATATGAGCATAAATTTTCCAATGTTTACTAGAAATGATTCTAGAACTGAAAGTTTTATATAAATGCTCTACTACACTTAAAAAACAAATTTTTTCATATTTTTATTTAATAACGTTCAAAAATGTTTTATTCTTATAATTTCGTCATGCTATTTTTTATGAAAATGATCGACGTTCCTCTTTATGTGAAAATACGCGTTGTAAACAATATTATTTGTTAATTTTGCTGCTAAAAAATATTGTAATGGATAGGTGTTAAGAAAAGGACATGCCAATAGTTGATTTAAAATTTCGATATTGCCACTTCAAAAAGCAAAAATTTTGAGTTCAAAAATTATATTAAAAATTAAATAAACAAAGCACTCGAAAGTCGATGTTAACAAATACAGTTCAATCTGTTTAGAATTGTTGTGAATAAAATATTTAACAAATTAGTAAGTAAATGATTTTCTACAATAAATAGTTGAACATTTATATGTTGATCAAAATTATGAATATCAAAACTTTTTATCACTTAAATATTGTTAATAATGATCAAAACTCCATTATAAGTAAGTTTTAACAAGGCCTCTTAAGAATTATTGACCTTGAGGAGTATACCTTCCCTGCATTTTCCAGAACGATCCACCGATTATTTTTCGCATTTAGTATCCTTGAATACATAAATAGCGCTTTTTTACTTCGTAAATTAAAGTAATTTAATTATCAATGATTAACATCTTGTAACTATGATTATCTTATTTTTTCTATAAAAGCTTTTGTTCATATTAAATTTATTGTGATGGGGTGAAAGCTGGTGAAGTTTTGAAAAATAGAAAAATGAAATAAATCACACCGTTCGTGACAACCACTTAGCGCGCGCCAACCAATTATCGCCTCAACAAATTTATTAGCATAACAATTTTTTATACATAAAATATGGTCTTTTCATATTATAATAGCAACGCTTTATCAAGACGAGAAATATTGTTGCTATTAAAAGTCTTGTTCATGCGGGTATTTGTATAATAACACGTATAGAACCCAAAGAAATAACAAAAAATTGATGCTCGTATTGAAGATGACCGGAAAGTCAAGATTGATGGGTATACAGCGAAAGGATATAAATGGATGGCTCGCGGACAATATATAATAATAAGAAAATGACCTGCCCTCTTGTAAAATCGCATATACATCCAGTTGGACGTGTTTTGCTGTGTTCGGCCAAGCGCGTTGGTATATAAGGAAAGAAGGACTAAAAGAGTACGGTAAAAATAACGATGAAGAAGAAAATGCTGCTGGTTGTCCTTGATGCGCGCATACGTGAAGGGCGATCTCGTGAGAAAGAGATAAAGACTGCGGAGAGGAGGCTGGTACGGCTGGTACTCGCGCTCGCGCCAACTTCCCTTCTTCTTATTTGTCGTTCATTCATTTTCAATTTTAACGCACCCTATAAATAAAGTTGTTTTTTTTTATTTTTAGATTTGACCGTTGAAAAATTTTTTGCAAAAGGTCGAACAATTGCGTCGAATAATAATGTTTATACTCTGATTCATTAATTATTTTGCTCGTAAATCTCGCATTTTTCGCGATCTTTCTTTGTTTGCCCTTAATTGGTATCGTTATACTGAATGTTGTCAAAATGAAAAGTTATAATGTTTGGTGAACTTTCTTTTGTGAATAAAATTTACGTACTGCTTTAGATAATATTGTTTGCAGAATTATTGCATCGGTAGAATTAAGAAGTATTGGAATTTATGACTTTAGTGCATCTTTTCTTGCGAAGCCTTAAATCAATATAAAAGTATTATAAGGAATGTATCTAACATAACTAATGTTCTCAAGTATATGTTGCCTTCGATGAAAATAATTTTTGCAGTTGAATTCGCCTGACAAATTTTTTTTGCGATATAAGAATATGTGCAAAAAGTAATCTATAATATGCAAACAAAATTTGTTGGCTTACAATGAATTTAATTTGAACCTATGATTATGATGTTATTATTATGCTCTACACATTAGTCGTGCATCAAATCAAAATTATTTTGACAAGATCCTTCGATTTGAACAATTTTTGCAAGATTGTACAAAATTAGAATCACGGCTTTATTGCTTTTTTTCAACCAAAAACTATTTTGCTATTGCACAAGTTTTCAATTGAATCGGAATGAACATCAATTCACTGCGGAAAATTGGTTTTCATTTATGCTTAAAGTTTTATATTCGTAAATCTGATTATGCGTAAGCAAATCGAGAAAGGGTAACGCTACACAAAGTATAAAAGTTTTGAACATCAAGACAGTTAAAAGAATTCTTTTAGCGATTGCTACCTAATTTTTAACTTCAAAAACAATATAACATTTTTTTCAAGTAATTTCTACAATCATCTTAAAAAGCTATTTGTTATTCAAATAATTCAATTTAATTAAATGTATTAAAAAAATTTTGGAGCAAAAACTATTTATACCTTTCAATGCCACACTTTCGGATACACCTACCATGATATTGTTATTTACAGTTATAATGAATACAAAGTAAAATAACTATATGGGACTCAAAAGATTTTTTATTGCAACTATTGTTAAATATCTAATTTATAATATTAAAAAAAGGGAATTTCATGTGAAACAATTGTATACATTTACAAAAAAGACAATTTGAAATGGACACCTATTCAAACGTACATCGTAGTCCCTTATAAATCAAAAAGTTTGCAGCATTATAATATGAGATTGGCCTCAAGCAGTCGACAGGAAAAAATAATCTTAGCAGTTTTACTTTTCAATCGACATAAACGCAAACCCAACGTTGCATTGCTGTTCGAGCTGCAATAATAATAGTCAAAATTGGGAAACAATATCTACTGTTCCCCAAATATCTACATCCCTTTAATACATTACTTTTTTTATACTGATGATTTTTTTTTACGTTTTTAGAAAACTATTACGCTATTGAGAAAAATAATGTAAAGTACTTTGAATGGATAAAATTTCAAAGAAACATCAAAAACAATTCTGTTGTAAATTCAGCATCAAAATATCAAAAACTTGTCTGGTCTTATAATTTATTCAAAAAGCGCCAAGAGACGCGCTGGAAGGGGATATACAGCTGCTTGTATGCTATCGAATCGGGTATATAAAGGGGCAGCTCGACCACAGTCAGCATAGTTTTCTGCCGACTAGACAGTACACTACAACCTCAAACATGTTCAAGCTGGTCAGTATAACAAAAAAAAAAAGCTCTCGCTACATTTTTTTTTCCTTCCGAAACATCGTTAATTTTTAACGCAAAAAAAATTATTTTTTTCTTTTACAGTTTTTGTTCTGCCTCCTCGTGGCTTTCGCCGCCGCCAACCCAGCTCCTCAGCCAGGACCCCAGCCAGCCCCAGCACCAGCACCCAAACCAGGCTACTATGCTTCCTCGTACGGCTACGTTGCACCATCGATTGGTTACAATGCTTATGCACCACTCACCTACGGCTGGCCATCCGGCTACTATCTGTAAGCTGTTGAATTGACCGCAAGCTCCAGCTTCAGTTGATTGGTCAGCCTGCGTTGACGACTATGTAAGCCCAGTCATTTTGGCACGCATTTGTCGAAAACTGTAATTTCATCATCATCATCACTCACTCACTCACTTTTTCATCCCGTTTGGAGTCTGATTGCAACACAACATCCCGATTGCCTCATTTCATGAGACGATCATCAAAATGACAATCATAATAAAATTGCTTCAAAGCTGATCTTCATTGCAAAAACAACTTGTACATTTTTTTTTCAACAAACCTGTTTCCTATATAATACCTTTTGAGAACTTATAACAACATTCAACAATGGTACAATAAAAATAATAAATCAACTAGGTAGTAAAAATTCGAGTCAATAGTGATCGTGAATTTAATTGAAATGATAAAAATTTTTAATTAACAAAAATAAGTTTTTGAAATAATTATACTGACTGCGATCATAACTACTAATATAATTATACATTTATTTTCGATCGTTTAACAGCCTTAATGTTATTTCAATGTAGTGAAATATTAAAATGTGTGAAATTCAACCATGATTTTCATATAGCTCGAGCTCGATTAGAATACTAATTTACAATTGCAAGAATTTTTAATTGATTTGAAATAAACAACAATTCACTTCAATATTTTGATGTGCACTCAAACTAAAATAGCCGTGCCAATGTATTAAAACGCATTTTTCACGATTATTATTGCTGTTCAAAACGCTGACGTTTCTTTCTTTCTATACACAAGACGAGAATGCTTGGTAGTTTGCATTCGTCTTTTTCTTCATTAGCTTCGTTAGCGCACTCGACAAAGGTTGTCTTGAGAAAATCGCCAACTTCTCTCGACTCTCTCTTTGACGCTCTATATATTATTTTATCGGCTAATACTTTACCATCTACTATCTGCAAATTAAAATTATGCTACAATATTAGTCTATAACTAAAATTCTAGAATTTTCTCAACGAATATTCAATGATTCAGTAACAAAAATAATTGAAAAATCAATATTATTACGTACGATTCCAAGTTTTTTCAAGAAGCAAGTGCTCGCGCATTTCATCTTGCCTGAATCGTCATTTGCCAAGGTTTCTAGTGATTCTGTCAGAAATGAAAAAAATAAATACATATCTATGATAATAACTCATCAGCTCTCTCGATTTTAAATTATATTTTACCTTCAGCCACTCCAAGTTCGATCGAGCACTCTTTTATTTTCTGGTCATCGTCTGCCGAATTATGACAGTCTTCCAACGACTAATTCAAAACATAATTCCAAAAAATTATATTTTTCATTTATATACAACTGTATTTATTTTACTAGGCTACAATATACGGATATGAACGAATACTTACGTATATTACCGAAAATATACCGATTACACAAAGATAAAGACTCATCTTGAGATTAATTACTTAACAGTTGCTCGCTAGAACACTACATGGAAACTAAACTAAATTTAAAACGAGTCGAGGATTTAAAGAAACTCTTGTTATACAACAGGAAGAGCGATTAGTCAACGAGTGTTAATTTGCTTGCACGAGATTTCATCCTGAACAATGGTAATTTCAAATCATAATATTATCAGACACATCCTGGTCTTTCCTGTGCAATTGTTGATGTCTATTAATCAAACAAAATATTAGTCAACAAATTGAATGTTGGACGAGAAGGTATTTTCCTAATTAGAATTTTATTACTCTCGTTTTAATGAAAAAATAATTTTATAAGTATAGGTAATATTTAAAGGTTTTATTATTTTGTAATTTATGCTTTTATCAATAATCGGTCAATATAGGTTTAAGCAATTGATCTATACGATTCTAATAAAATATGTCTTTCAAAATTAAAAATAATGTAACTTTTATTATTTCAATATTTCTAGTGACATGTATAAATTTTATTGTATAGATTTTTTAAACCCCTAATAATCGTTTTTCTGGCTTTTTTTTCGACTTGACGGTGAATGTTGAATTTAATTGTTATTTGAATAATATATCTTAAGTGACGCTGTCACCTAAGAAAACTTCATTTTATAAAGATATACATGATAAATGAGAACAAAATAACATAATGAAAGAAAGCTGTTATGATATTCAACGAAATGAATAAATTTTAAATTCGTTTTATTTTCAATAAATGTAAGAATCCCAGAGACGAATTAAGAATTCACTTACAGTTTAGTATATAATTATAGACATTCTCTTATTTGATGCAATGATCTTCATTCGATAATTAAGCAACTTACACATCTAATGTTAATGACAACTGCAAAATAAGTGTGTTACAGAGAAGAAAAACAGCATTTTAAAAAGAACTTTCACACATTTATTATAAATAATAAGCAAATTTTCACAATACTACCCTGTGCATCACTGGATACCTAAGTTATCTACATCAGAATTGAAAATCCTCGTCATTACATACACAAAAAAAAAACATTGTCAATTCACATCAAGCGTATGGACTTGGATCGAGCGCGTAGGTTTCTGACAAATTCATCGAAAAGTGCATCGAGTTCCTGTTCTAGAATTTGTTGCTCGGAGAAACTGTCGGATTCCTCGAAGTCATTAACAGAACTCAATTCACTTCCAGATTGACTGACTACCGGGTACTCCGGAATAATCAGCTTTATGTTCAACACTTGACCGTCGAGTTTCGAACCATTGTACAAATCCATTGCCTAAAAAATTGAATAAAAAAAATTCCTTGTCAACTATATTATACTAATAAATTAAAAATAAAACTGTTTCAAGTCACTCACCTCAACAGCATCTTCCTTTTTGCCAAAAGTAACTTCAGCCGAGCCCAAAGGCCAACCATCTTTGTCGTTATAGTGTACCTTGCAAAATTTGTAAGAACCAAACTCGCCGAACAACATCGCAATGTCCGATTTAGTGACTCTTGTGTGTAAATTCAAGACCAGCAGCTTTGTTTCTCCATACTCACACTTCACGGAGTCGGCGAAAGTGTGATATTCGCATTCGAGCGATGACTTTTTTTTGAAGTTTGAATTATACTTTGGAGTATCGCCAATTTGGCGGCTTATACGTTTGACACCACCACGAGGTTTGCAGTTTTCGCTATTGGGTTTCATGTTGTCGAAGTTCATTTTTTTCAGTAATATACGTAAAAGTGATGGATCGCTCAGCACTGATACACTAACGACTGTAAATTGCGACGTGCCCCACGCTGACTTTTATGAAGTGGGGAGGACAAGGGCGAAGGGGGAGGATCTGAGAAATCGGCTTGGACGACAAGGAGGAGTAAAATTCTAATAGGTTTACTGGATGATATTAGCTCTCACTATCCTTTAATTCGTTTCTGAGAATCGTCACACCATGGCAGATAAATTAACACTATAGTAATCTGGAATTAAGGACTATAGAGTTAAATTTCTCATAAAAATTATTAATAATTTTACGATTTTTTCTTGATTTTAATGATTTTTTTTTAAACGTGTGAGTCTATGATGAAAAGTAACAAGAAATCGTAGTTTGATTTTCAAAACTTACATTTTATGAAAATTGTGAAAATAAAAAAAAATAATGAAATTTTAGAATTCTAAAAATTTTAATTTCGTTACATAACGCTAAGATATTAATGCTGGTGTAAAGAATTAGCTATACGTTTGTTTTTCTTCATTTTTATCGTATAAATTCTACCGTTATTCAATAACAAGAAAATTCAAAGAATAACGGTTGCGCCTACAATATATGCTTCCCGCCAGATCGCAATGTATAGATTTGTGTGGTATTGGAGCACGTTTACTCTCAAGACTGATGAGCAATTCCTTGATGTATAAATGATTAGCCCTCAGCTGATCGTAATTCTTAGATAATTTGAATATGGAGGGTGCTTCACTTCAAACGATTATAATAATATTACTCACTCGACTTTTTGAACATGCTTTACAGTTATTATTGATTAAATTTAAAGTTGAGAATACTTTGAAATGTAAATTGATAATTTTAAAATCTGTTTGCGAAATGGCAGCTGCACGTCTGCTCCGAAATTGGCACAGTTCTGCACATCTATAATCGTGACATCACGCGTTTGGCGTTGTTTGCGTTGTAAATGAAAAATGAAAATCGCCGGTTTCGTGCGGTTTTGTTTTCAGTGATTCTGTTGATTTTTCGTTTGGATCAGTATAATTATCTAGAAAGCATTGCCAGAAAAGTTTAACTTTTTATTACTAAAAGCAAATATACATTCGATCAATAAGCATTACAGTGCTATAATTGATAAAAGAGAAACAAGTAAGTTTTTGTAGGTTATACCGCGAAATTCATTAATTTTATGTGTAATTTTATATTAATATGAATACATACTTAGCTTTGAGATCTCATATATAGAATTTATCCTCATGTATACCGAAATTTTCTGTGCATGATTTTCTGATAAAATTATACAGAAAAGTGGTTTTTCATGGAAAAGT
>JAWWMK010007933.1:0-27230 GCA_035047105.1 Galeopsomyia nigrocyanea
TACGTGTCATGGGTTCAAAGCACGCAGCGCCTAGAGCCATTGGATTTTATAGCTCGATGATTACTTGCCGCAGGATCAAAACCCACAGTGGCCAAGATTATTGGGTTTTGATACTCGAGGTTTACATGTCGTCGATATAGAGCTCGCAGCGCCTAGAACCATTGGATTTTATAGCTCGATGAAGACTTGTCGCAGGATAAAAATCCGCAGCGCCCAGGATTCTTGGGTTTTGAAGCTCGAGGTATGTGTGTCCTACATATAGAGCTTGCGGCGCCTAGATCTTTTGGGTTTCGAAGTTCGAGGTATACATGTCGTGGATATAGAGCTCGCAGTGCCTAGAGCTCTTGGGTTTTAAAGGTCGAGGTGTACATCTCGTGGGTTTAAAGCTCACAGCTCCTAGAACCATTGGATTTTATAGCTGGATGATTAGTTTTCCCTGGATGAAAACCCGCAGCGGCCAGGATTATTGGGTTTTGATACTCGAGGTTTACATGTCGTGGATATAGAGCTCGCAGCGCCTCGAACCGTTGGATTTTATAGCTCGATGAAGACTTGTCGCAGGATAAAAATCCGCAGCGCCCAGGATTCTTGGGTTTTGAAGCTCGAGGTATGTGTGTCCTACATATAGAGCTTGCGGCGCCTAGATCTTTTGGGTTTCGAAGTTCGAGGTATACATGTCGTGGATATAGAGCTCGCAGTGCCTAGAGCTCTTGGGTTTTAAAGGTCGAGGTGTACATCTCGTGGGTTTAAAGCTCACAGCTCCTAGAGCCATTGGATTTTATAGCTCGATGAATACTTGTCGCAGGATAAAAATCCGCAACGCCCGGGGTTTTTTGCGTTTTGAAGCTTAAAGTATACATGTCGTGCATATAGAGGTTGCTGCACCAAGTCCTCTTGGGTTTTGAATCTCGAGGTTCACGCGTCGCGGGTTTGAAGCTCGCTGCGTCCAAGCTTCTTGGTTTTTTACAACTCGAGGTTTACGGGTCATCGGTTTAAGGTTCGCTACGCCTAGAGTTATTGGGTTTCGAAGCTCGAGATTTACTTGACGTGGGTTTAAAGTCGATACAGGATGGAGTTTGTCCACGTTAATACTCCAGTTGTCCGTGTCGCGGGATTAAACTTCGCTGTGCGAAGTGCTGTCGGGTTTTAAAGCTCGGATTTTGCGTATCGTGGGTTTAAAGGTTTGTAGTGCATTGTGTTCTTGTGTTTTCATTTCGAAATTAAATGTCGCCGGGTTAAATATTTCCGCGTATAGGGATACTAAGATTTTAAGCTCAAGTTTCACCTGTCGCAGGTTCCGTGGCTCGCCGTATACAGTGTTCTTGGGTTTTGATTTTCGAGGTTTTCCTGTTGTGTGTTTAAGGCTTGTGACGTATTTTACATACCGGGACCTCAAGCTCGCCGTAATTAGGTTTCATGCGTGTGATGGATTCATAGATTTAAATCATTTCATATGACGAAATTGATTTTGCAGCAGCTGTTTTACGCTCAGAGGACCAAATTTTCCAGCTCATCCAAATTCTGTTTGACGAATGTATTTCTTGTAAATTAGTCTAACATATCTGAACGTAAAGCTGGCATGCATCATTTGATTCGTCTTAATTTAGACCCTTAAAGGCACTGTTGAGTAATTTTTTAACGTGTAAATAATCGAATTTTTGCCTCATATCTTTTTGTCTTTTCATTGTCTTTTGTAAGTCTTGTCAGAGTAAAGTCGAAACTACTAAAATACAGCCCGTGAACTTTATCCGAACAAATTATTTTACGTGGAAAAATGATAGCCGCGAAACGAGGCACCGGGTATGTACCTCGAACGAACGCACGGGAGAGAGAGTTTTCATGCTAGGTGGAGGAAGGAGAGTAACCAGGTTAACACATATGGATTTTCATTTAAGTGCGCAGCTTATTAATAGTAATGGCCATGTAGGAAATAGTAAGAAATAGCAAGTAGAAATATATGTGCACAAGAGGCTTCGCCTCGACTCGCAACAATGGCGGCGCGCGGCGGCACGCGAGAAACCTCGGCGAGGCAGCAGGGCTGATGGCACCGACTACCCCGCGGCGTCCCGGTGACGCGAGCAACGGCTGCGAATGTACGGCCACGCAGGACGCACTACTACAGCCCAGGTGCCAAGCCCAGCCGACCCAACAAACGGCACTCCCGAGAGACATGGAGAAAGATAGAAGAGAGAAACGCAGATCTCACAGCTGTGCGCGTGCTGCTCGGCGATGACGACGCTGGCTCGCTGGTGGCTCGGCCCGGACTTCCGGGCAGGTGAACGACGAGGATGACGCCGGATAGAAGTTGGTGGCTACTGGATGGTGAAGGCCGGGAGCGACTCGGCTCGTATTCGGCCTGCAAGACGCCAGCGGCAGTTCACCGTGATGGCGACTTTCCTCTCGTCACCGTTGAGGTTTTTCCCCTTGGCTGTCGGTACAGATGCTCACTGAACTCGCTGTTGCCACTCGACACGGCATCCAAGGAGTAAGTGCCGCTCCGCTCGCTTCAACCACCGCACTCACTCTATCTCTCTCTCTCTCTCTCTCTCTCTCCTAGCTTTCTCTTCCTTCTTCGTTCTTCTCTCTTCGCTGGGCCGCGCGTCTCCTTCCCTGCTACATCGCATTTCTCCGTCGCTTCTCCAATCAGCTGTCGCCAACAACTCGACAAAAGGAAAACTAGCATGAGAGCGTGCACATAGACACACACACTCTCAGCTCGGCGGCAGCAGACGGAACGGCGGACAGAGAGCGCAAACGGCGAAATAGCTTGAAAAGCTATTTCTCCGTTACAGTCTAAAATAAGCGTTCACAAGTGAGAAAAATCATTCATAGCAAGAACGATAAGGCCGTTTGCGTTTAGTAGTCCCAAATCTGGTTCCAAATTTATTTAATTAGTATTTTATATTAACAATTGATATAATTTTTTTCGTCGAAAAATCATCTCGTTGCTCATTGCTTATTTTAAATAAGCGTTCTTGTTATAAATGTATAAGAGTTCTCTGTGCACTCAGCCGGCCGAGCACAATCATTGTCGTCGATACTAGCGCTCCTAGTGGAGGTTTCGGCAGTAAGCACTGTTCGGTGATAGTGTCGGTAACGCTGTCAATTACTTTGTATTTGCAATACACTGTAATGAAGAATAGCAGAATGAATTATTTAAGCATATTGCCTAATCCAAGAACTAATTTATTTACAATAAACTTAATCACAAGCCCGCTCGGGCATCAAGTTTAGATACTTCCAATCATTCTGACATCACGATTACTCGCTGGTTTAAGTTCCATTTTGTATTGAATTGATTTAAATAAATAATAATCCACGTATAAATAATTGTTTACTACTACCATTTATCTTAAATACAATAAGTTAGTATATTTTTTCAATTATACACAGCGTAAAATTCATAAAACGTTTTTTTTTTCTAAATATAAATAATATCTACTGATTCGCAGCATTTTAATTTCAATTTTGTCAAGATTGACTGTTAATCATTCTTAATAATAAAAAAAAGAGTGTTAAAAATTGCAGATATTTGTTTGAATTTGAGATCATATAACTATGTACATATTTATTCATTTTTTATTTTTCTCGTGAATTTATAGTTTCATGTTACTTATAATGTAGTTACATAACTTTGTAGGGTTGGCAAATGAAAATTAATTTAATGAATTAATCGCTACATGTTGAGTTTTAAAAATACTTTATTTACAAATCACATCGATATTTACAAAATATACACAAATGATCACGAAAATTTCAAATATCTTAGTGATATAGTAGGTTAATGATGCATTTTTTCGCGATTGCTTTTCTTTTTTCTTATCATCACTATTAGTTTCATTAACCGCATCATAAACCATCTTACCCCGCCTATCTAAATAGAAAGTGACAAGCTGTACCGGAGCTAATTTTTCATATTTTTTGCATCCAATCAAGGATGCAGGCCTGGCTTGCATTATATCATTAACAAGATTTTGCATCAAATGCCTATTTATCAATTGCGTACCTGCAAGTTCTGTCGTTGCATCTTCCAATTGCTGTAGCAATTTAGAAACGCTGTCACTAGATCTTATCAACCCACCAAAGCGTTCTTTTGCATTGGTGAGCTCGTGACGAGCATCGTTGTTTGACGACGATTGAAAATATCAGTCTCCTAACAGTCTATCCAGACACGTTAGATATTACTCTTTGTTGATGATCATTAAACTGTTCTATCCACAACTTAATTTCCGATACGAGTTGCGTCTTGTTGCTAACTTGAGAAGCATTTGAATCTTTGGCACCAACTAAAACATTTAAAACTTCTCGTTGTCCAACATCGCTACCTTTCGGCGACTTGATCTAATTGAAACAGTAGAATATCTTGAATAAATAAATAAAAATGATTGGATCTGGCTTAGCATTACAACCTGCTGCAGTTTCCAAAATACCAAAGAATCTCTAAAAAAATATCATCAATTATTTCACTACATATTTTTTATTTATTTGATAATTATGCCATAAGCATTATTTTCTTACCTCTATAGCATCAGATAACAGTCTGCTAGTCATTAAAAATGAGTAATTATATCTGTGGTGTAGAAATTCAAGAATTTATAAAGTTGCTCTCAGTTACTTAAAAACCATCATACGTGTTATTTGGAAATGGGAATTTATAGTTCTTCTCTGCAGCTTGTTTTTTCCAATCTTCTAAAAAAATAGTAAACTCAACTATTGCCTAGAAAAAAATTGAATTAGCAATATATTTACTGAAAATGTTTCTAAAAATTAATAGTTTGCTTACTTTTCTAGAGCGGCAATTTTCATCAATCTGTAATACATTACATGGAGTACGAGTTGTCATTGCATCAATAAGACCTTTTACTCCCCTAATAAACTTTATAGTTGGCTGTGCATCTGCCATTTCCGGGCATTTTGGATTACACATGCACATTTCCATTGCTAGAGAGACTGAATCATCAAAAATCTGAAAATTGAAACCATTAAAAATAAGTTTTGTTGCAGGGCAACAAGAGACTCAATAAAGGCTAAACGCCTCCTCTAATAATGCGCGTATATCATTATTTTCCCCCTCCCTTCCTCTCACGCAAGCCTAAGCAGCAGCAGCAGCAGTAGCAGAGCAGACGCCCGGCCTAACACGCGAGAGAGAGACAGAGATAAAAAAAAAGGTTAGATAAAAGGTTTTTATTAGTTATTACTGTACAGCGTGTTGTACATAGTGCTTGAGTTCCCTTTTGACAGGGTGTATCTAACAGATTGGACCTACAGCTTAAGGTGGGATCCGAACCACCAGGATATTTTATTTAATGTGGAAAAATCCTATTACCACTAGAGCTGGGCGTTATTAACGTGGTGCCCATTTTTCCACGGCAGAGTCAGTGAAAAACCGCCGGAGGTGGGAATCGAACCCAGGCCACCTGAGTGCGAGCCGCGCACGCCACCGACTGAGCCACTGAGCTCTACAGAGAGAGAGAGAGAGAGAGAGAGAGAGAGAGAGAGAGAGAGAAGGAGGGAGAGAGAGAGAGAGAGGGAGAGAGAGAGGGAGAGAGAGAGAGAGGGAGGGAGAGAGGGGGGGAGAGAGAGAGAGAGAGAGAGGGAGAGAGAGAGAGAGAGAGAGGGAGAGAGAGAGAGACGGCTGCTGTACGCAAGCAGCCGACTCACATGCACGCACCACTAAAAAGCAGGCGAAAAACGGAGCACTCACGTACACCAGGCCCGGCCTCTCCAAAATTTTCAGGCGCTCGTTTCGCGAAAACTACACGCACGATCGCCCGGAAAAATTATATGCGCGACCCGTACACTTAGAAAACTGGAAAACTACCAGGACGCAGACACGCACACCTCCCCCAGAAAAACCACGAGGAAATACCCACGCAGTCAAGTATACACACGCACATACACACTTAGGCCGCAACCTGAATCGCGTTGAAGATGATGCTCCTGGGGCTGACACGCTCCGCGCTTCACACACACGCTTGCTCTTTACGAGCACCGGTATCGAGGGACAGCTGCACCAGCCCCAGGAACTCCGTAGATTCCCCAGGAACACACCGGGAAATCTGCTACCGGCAACCAGCTGATGTCCCGGCGACGCGTGCGCAGCAGTCACACACACACACACACACACACACACACACACACACACACACACACACACACACACACACACACACACACACACACCCACACACCCACACCCACACCCACACCCACACCCACACACCCACACCCACACACACACACACACACACACACACACACACACACACACACACACACACACACTACACTCGCGACTGGGGTGGCGGGGGAGCTCGGGCGAGCTCGGGCGCTCTAGGAGGTGGTAAAAAAGAGCGCTCGCGCGACGAGACACCTCATGCGGAACGGGCGCAGCAATTTTGAAAATACGCAAATGAGCACGCGAGGCAAGCAGTGCGCACATGGAAATTTTGCAAGGTGCGCCTACAAAGGTACGCATGAGGCAGTTCTTCGAAAGGTAGCCCGGTACCGTGTATTGCTTAATGAAATCTCGCGGGTAAAATATTATGAGACGACGCATGCTCATACCGATTGTATGCGACATGGGGTGATGACGTAAGGGAAATCCTTGGGGGAAGATGAGTACCCAAGTCTACCTGGGGCAAGTGGATCGCTAATAGACAATCATCGGGGGCACTATGAGCACCCCAGCCTATCTGAGGCGAGAAGAGAACTCGGGGGCAACATGAGTACCCCGAGGCGCTTGTGGAGTAAAAGGAGCACCACCGAGCATTACAAAAGGCCGTTATTTTCTTAAAATTCGAGTGATTCTCGGGGGGTGAGAAGCTGACCGCGTGGCCGCGTGGATTTTTGCGACGCCTTTCAGGATACATCGTCGGTAGTTGATTTTTCTGATGAATTGGTCTATTACGAATTGAGTGTGTTTTTTGATTGTCATTTTCTGAATAAACGGAGTTTATGCTAATTGCCTTTTCTGATTTACACTGTATTACTGTGATTCCTATTTCCTCGTATGGTGTCGTTATTTGGTTTCAGCCGCGGACGCGATTAAATTTCTTGACCATTTGTCCGTGCCCTTTGGAATTTGAAAGTAACATAGGAGCACATTGGGCCTCAGGGCCGTTTTATTGATTCAAGTGAGAATTTTGGGCTCCTGGAGCCATTAATTTGAGTAAAATCCGTAACTTCCGGGCCGCAAGGCCCATCTTGGTCACTTGTTGCTCGCTTACTTGACCCGGCTCCTGAACGGAGATTCCTGCTCGCCGCACGCTAGCCACCGCCATTTTGTGTGCACCAAGTTACATCAGGAGCGAGCCGAGAGACCCTACGTATCGTGCAGCGCCAGCCACCGATTAACCTTTCCCCAATAAATAACTAGGGGGAAGCCAATTCGTTAGGTAAGTGTGACGAGGGAGATTCCGGGTGTATAAGCCTTAACGTTATGAAAATCGTACACCCTGATTTTCCCCCGTCACAGTTTTTTGTAAAAGCGAAAATTTTTTGAGCATCATAATGAGACGCTCATTATATATTTACCTGTGTAGTCCATTGAGACATTCATTGTTTGAAAAACTTTCGGATTTATATGGTCAGGCGTCAATTTATAAGCAATTTTCAAATTATACTTCAAATAGTTTTCGTAAACTAAAATAAGTTCCCAATGCTTTTTTTGACGACACCGTCGGGAGTCTGAAAAATTTTTAAATAATTGTAATAATGTATAATATTAATATTTATTTATTTTAAATATCTATGGGCTACATAGCCCTTTAGAAGTGTTATTTAAATTTACGCTGGTAATAATAACAAAACTTACCCAAAACTCAGCTTTTTTCAATACATGAGTTCGCCAATTTTTCCATAAATGAGATCCATCGCAAATAAACCATAACCTTCGCGACTCATCAGTAGGATGAACACAGCTGATATTTTTTGTATTCACTTCATGGCAATTCCAAACTTTTCGATTGAAGTTAGCATTGTCCATTCCAATTGCGTCAACTTGGAAACCCGTTGACTCGATATGTTTCAATCCATCCAAAAGTATTTCCAAAAGGGATCTTTTGGTCTGACCAAGATCCCTAATAGTAAGGATTGATGAACATAAAGAAAATAAAGACAAAGGTTCAGTAGTTACTAAACACAAACGTATACACGGCGATTTTAATTGGTCAGGCGTCAGAATTCTAGACAGAGAAAACGATAGGACAAAACGCAGATTTTCAGAAATGATGCATATCATTTCCACCGATAGCCAAAAAAATTCTCAATGAACAAAAAGACACTAAAGATCTTAGTCGAATCTATAGATTTCTTACTAAAAAAATCCGTTGAAATTTACAAATAGTCCCGATAATACACTCACAGCTAAGACACTCTCTGTAGCATAGTCGTTAAATACACTTGACACCCACAAACGCGACCCCCGACACTCGCTCGTCGATTTTACGATCACTCATCTGTTAGCCATTGTAAGAGGAGGCTGCGTCTTTGATGCAGTCTCTTTCAACAGATTTTATGATTTCTAACATGTAAGAATTTTCAAACGTTAAATGGTAAGTTATTTTTTTTTATATGACGAAACGTCGCAGTCAAACATATGTGTTTTCAAATTTTAAAATACACAATTGCGCTCAGCGGATTGCTTTCCTAGTACGGAGTACTAAGAATATATTCTTCCTAACATTTAAAAACGAGAAGTTGCTTCTGCTACTACTGCAGTGTTCTTTTCAACATTGGAAATCAATACTTCTTGTCGTTTTTATACGGTAAAATTGGTTAAATTTTAATTGGCATGGCCCAAATTTATTAAAAAAAATCACCAGCGAGTTAAATATATTTTTGATAGTATAGATCTTCATAGAAAATTATATCACACTTAAAGGGATGTGATTATATAGATGCCCTATTGAAAAAAATGACATTTTTAAAGGCACGTAGACATAAATCATTTAGTATTATTAAATGATTGACATAACAATGATGAAATTGATGAAAGTAGATATCAACGAACAAACTAAAAAGAACAGCAAATAGTAAACAAATCACAAGCACCAAAAAGTAAGAAACGTAAACGTTATGAAGAACAAATTGACATGGGACATGAAAACCATAGTAATTTGGTAACGGAATTTAACCATGACGATGAACGGAAGAAACTAAAGACAAATGAACAATTGACATAATCTTAACATAATCTTAACCGAAAATGAAAATACGATCAAGTTCTCATACAGTCTGATATTGTTACCAACTTAATAACTGAAATTAATAATGATATTAAACGTGATCAACAAATTTCAAACGCACAACGGAAACTTAATAATAACAGTAAACGGCAATGTAAGGATTCACATCATTGTCATAAATATGTATCAGAACAGACAAAAATGATGGTAAATCAGAAAAGTAACGAAAAAGAAATTGAATATCAGAGTTTGAAACAATGTTTAATAAAAACTGAACAAAATAATGCATTTCGTCAACGTAAATACGTAAATCGCGATTCGGCTTTTATAGAGTGGTCAAGCGACTACCTCGCATGCGCCAATTAGGCAGAGAGGGAGTCGAGAGATTCCCACGCCGACGCCTCGAACGATCTCGATCGTTCTATTACTAAGTGCACCTTTTGATGAATCGACGTTTTCGGTACGAGGTCCGGCTCGCGACGCCATGTTGCTAACTCGAGCGAGAGCGCCGCATCAGCGGTTCGGTCACGAGGCTTCACCGATGACGCGCTGTCGCTAGGCGCGAAAAATCTCCGTGTAGTAGGTGTAACGGCTGCTACGTAATACCCGAAGTATACGTGCGTGATTCGAAGAACAAACAGAAAATCAAAGTGTTGATAAATTAGAGCAAAGTATATATACAAATAATAACTAAACAAAAATAAGTACTACGTCAACATGCTTATAGAAAACGAAATCGTAATCGTCGTAATAAGAAAAAAAAAATGAAAAAAGTGTTTATTTTACTATATCAGAGCAAAGTAAATTACAAAAACAAAAAAATACATTACTTCCACGTGCTTATAGAGAACGAAAACGCAACGAAAGACAAACAGAAAGAAAGAAAATTAAAGTGTTTACAGTAATAAATTGTGATAGTAATATTTAAATACATTAGTAATATTAAGATGCAAGTAGTAGTCTAGTAATATTTAGATACAAGTGTTGATAGTAATATTTAAACAAAGACATGTACTTTCTCAACGTGCTTATAGAGAAAGAAAACGCAACGAATAAGAAATTACAAATAGAAAAATGAAACGAAGAGAACAACGTACTTTTGGAAAACATTATTTCGGTAAAATGAACGTAAAATGCGTATATTGTAATGCAAAATTTTGCTGATGAACAAGTTCATCATAAAAATATAGACAATTCATTTAATGATTATTGCGGCCATGGAGCTGTTCATTTAGATGATATTTCTACGATACCAGATACATTGAAATCATATTTTTATGGACCTCACGAAAAGTCACATTCGCTTTTCAACCGAATAAGAAATTATATCAGTACTTTTGCTTTAGTTTCATTTAATGCTTATTTAGTTAAGTTTCCTACGCGTGGTCCATATTGTTTCAAAATACAGGGATAAATGTATTATCAAATAAATACTGCTTTGAATCCTGATACGTCGGCACAACCATCGTATGGTCAACTATTCATTCAATAATCTAAAGCTTCTTCGATGCTGAAGAAGCTTTAGATTATTGAATAAATAGAACTGTTAATTCGGATCGTAGTATTCCGATGTATTCAGAGACAATGATGATAGAAAATAATAAATTTGAACAATCATTTATGATGATGAAAGATGTAATAGATGATCAACGGTTATCAAATAAGAATGAATCAGAACCAGAATTACAGTTATTTTCTTTAAAACCAGGATATGATAGAAATCGTTATAACTTACAACGAACCAATGAAATCGCTGCTATATTTTTGACAATAGCTGATGGTGATATTTCTGAGACATACGTATCTATTCGTAACAGAAATTCTAGAGTGGTGCAATGTTTGAGTTCTATGCTTCCCAATGTTGAACCAATGATTTATTCTTTATTTTATCAATATGGTTCGCAGGCATAGAAATTTAAAAAGACGTGCTGTAAAGATAAATATGGGGTCATACATTCCCAAGAGAGTGCGTGACGTTCGATTTATTGTCAATGCGTCTTGAACGTTAGTGGTGATTAATAGGACGTGAGAAAAATAAGAAAACTGTGCATGCGTACACGAAGAGTCAAATTATTTCTTTTTACGCCCTCCCCCCTTCCCCCTTCCTCCCCCATACCTATCTCTGATATGACCTACACATCTGCCCTTTCCTCTGATTGAAAAATTTAGAGTCTGCTCTTACAGGAATAGGTATTTATTATTAAACTGGGATGTATGTTTTCATCACATGATGCTTCATGTGACTATTTATATCATCTATAATATAATACACTTTGCAGAGGGAAACCCACTTTAATCACACAGTTCTTTATCTGTCATGACCCATAACTCTTCATATAATAATCATATGCTTTATTACTGAAATTGTCATATCATCCATCTTTGGATCACTTAGATGATAGATTATCATCATGTAGTTACTATTTTACATCAGTATAATATGTACATATTTATTTTCATTTTTTCATATCTGTGACTTTTGTACGTATTGAATAACTTTTTATTCGTACCTGAATAACGTATCTAAACACCTCAATAATTATGAATTATTTGTTTAGGATACGCTATAGTTTTCGGAAATGATCGATAAAAAATAGTCCATCCAAACAAATTTTTACTTTTTTTTTAAGTTTGCCAACTTGTAATGAGGTACATTACACGGCATAAACTTTTCAGCTCTGCTCGCACGGCACCTGAAAAACATACATGTTGTGGCATTTGTTGCGAATCGCTGCCGCCTTTCCTCGTTTCACGACCGACCGAATAAATTCGCGCGTAATTTTGGCTTCCTGACGTGTCATTTATTTTCCATTTCCGATTACCCTCTGCTGAGTAATCGGCGTTGCAAGGGCAACGTCGCGGTCCGACGGCACAATGCAGTAGCAGCAACAAACGCCCGGCCTGGCACACACGAAAGAGAGAGAGAGAGAGAGAGAGAGAGAGAGAGAGAGAGAGAGAGAGAGAGAGAGAGAGAGACAGCTGCCGCGCGTAAGCAGCCGCCTCACACGCACGCACCATTACGAAGACGAAGAAAAAAGGAGCGCACTACTCACACCACTACGCGCCGACACCGCCGAAATTTTAAGCGTAAGATTTTCCGCGTATTTAGCAAGGACATCGCGAAATGACGTTGGAAACCGCGAGTTTCCATCACGGAAAATGCTCTCGAGACACGCGCACGGCGGGAAATTAACGACAATCGCGGAAAAACAACGCGAAAAGCGCGAGCTACCCGAGCACACACACATATACGCACGCACGCATAGGCCGAATTTTACCTTGCGAAAACGCTTTTTCGCAAGGAAAAACCGCCGGGAAAATTACATGATACGACACTAAACGCGCGCACGCACACACACACGCTGAGACACTGCCATGGCGATGACACAGCTGCAGCTCCTAGTACGAGGACGGCAAAACTGCAGCCGGTAATCAGCTGATGCCGGGCTGCTCCGGGCGGCAGAACACATGTGCGCCTCCACGGACACACAGACACCCTGGCGCTCATGCTTCAGCGTGGGCGGACACGCACACACATACACACACACTCGCGATCGCGGGCGACAAAGGTAGAGCGCTCTAGGAGGCGACGAGATAGAGCAGCGACGAGAGCGAAAACACGTGCGCGAGTGGCGGCAGTCATATTGGCTAGCAGACGCAGCGTGAGCGAGCGAGACAGACGGTAGAAAGAGAGAGAGAGAGCGCACGAGAGCGAGAGAGATAGCGAGCGAATGTAAAGCGGCGCGCACAATGACTACCGACTTTAAGGTTCGCGCACACTATTAGCGGTGTAACGTCCGCTGTTAATAGAGCCAATTTTTGTACAATTAAAAAAAAATATTTAATAGACAGATAAATGAAAATAGTATACGCATAAATATATTTTCGAGTTAGTGAACTCATACATCTAGTATATCCGTTTTTAAATGTTTTCATAAATAAGAGATAGAATAGGGCAATGAACCGCCTATACGTTTATCTCTTGCATACAAACTATGTTTTCCTACGAAAACCATAAAGCCGAATTTCGTAGTTACGCTTTCTCTCCTTCCTGTCTCATAGCTATAGTTTATATTCATAGTTCAACAATCGTAAGTTATCTCTTTCCGTTGTAACCGAATTATATATGTTTTGAAAATTGTATGTTTATTTCTCGTTTATTTAATTCTAGATTGTTCATTAACTTTGATGAATCGAAATAATAACTCATAATATTTGAAAGAGATAATTTACGTATTTAACGTGAATTAATTATAAGGAATAATGTTATGCGCCTACGATAAAAACAATTACGTTTTAATCCATAAGGTTTACAAAAGTCAAACACTACGATCCTATTCTGTTCCATATTTGTATTTTGTCTTGTCCTAATTATTACGATGCTTTATATTATGTCGATCTATATTTCCGTTTTATAATTATATACGTACGTTTCGCATTTCTCAACTGTTGCAATATTTAAAATTACTTCGGATCACTCTGTAAAATATCCTCAAGCGTATTTTGTGCCTAACAATATTTTTATTACTTCAAAATTCGAATTACTGTGTGTGTCGCATTTTATATTTCAGTTATTTTATGTTTTGCACTAGCCTATGTGTTAATTTGTTAAATCTTAAGTATTATGTAAGGAATAATTCTCTCTCTATTTTTCAATGATTTCGTATAAACATTTTGTAATAGCACGATAGCAATATAAAATTGTAAATTGCTCCCACTACGAAAATACCAACAGTTCCGTATAATTTTCTGACGGAAAATTCTGTTCGCGTCATTGGCTTAGGTAATGCCCCGCCTACGAAAAGTGAACCCAGAAAATTCGGGAGTAGGGACTTGCATCGAGGCAATGCGTTTTCGGGAATGCGTTTGCTCCGACAGTTCGAATCCAGCCTCAAGTTCAAAAACTTCTATTTTAAGTTTACACCAAATCAGAGAGAGGAAGAAAGAGAAATTTAATTTGTCAAAATAAGTTGAATAAATTTTCTGTAGCCTTAAATTTTCTTGTATCTTTTTCTATTTTCAACTATTGCTTTTTAGAAACAATTTAACTTCCTCCAAGTATAAACTAGGTGCTTGTAGAATCGAGTACAGTTTATACTTTTCCTTATTTTTCCAATCCTCAACAAAGTCTCTCTGGCGTGCGCCTTTTTATAGTGCTGTACGAAAGAATCACTTTGTTATTCCTATTTCCAATATCTAATTTTCCCCTAGGATATTTTAAATAAAATCAATTATTCTTCCCGGCTATCGGAGATAATACTCTGGGCCAAAATACACTCCGTAAAGTTGCTTAGCTTTGTTATATTACATAACAGCGGAATGAGAAATAGAACCGAGACTGCGAATCGAACTGAATTTGAATTTATATATGGAAGTAAGACTTATGACACGTTTATGACCGACACTAGGATGTATGTGTGTGTGAATAAATGCATTTGTGTGCGTATACATGGAATCATGGCATATTAATTGTTGTACATGCGTATAAGCGTTGATAAAATAGAGAACTGACAAATTGACTATGCAAATGTTATAAATGAGACAAGTTTGACATAAATGATGGACATGAGAGTATATGTATGTACAATAGAGCCGACAAAATAGTAAACATCGTTACCGACTTAATAATAATTGCGAAATGTTGCAAATCAGACTTGGCGTGCGAAAATTGACGCGAGTAAGGCATAGCCAAGAGGGCGTTGACAACCCTTTTGATTTCCGCCCTCACCGATGAAGGGCCTTAGGGTGGGAGTAAGGAATCGACATTAGCATATAGGGTAAAACCGACGAAGTGGGGGGTAGTGAGAGAAAATACCCGCGCGACCGGGGGGTATAATAGAGGGCGCGACCGCCGCAAGAATAAGAGAACCGACGAATCCGAGCACGCCTTCTCGGAAGCCGCGGGCATCTTCCGAGAAGACGAGACGAGGCGCCGGGTAACGAAAGGAAGACTCGTCCATTTTGCCACAAGCCACAGCCACGAGCAGTCGTGCCTCTTCGAGATCCGAGCCGATAGCCATTTTACTTGCAGCACTGTGTCACCAGCAAGTGCCGCCGTTTAGTCGAGAGAGTCATAAGGAAGGTAGATTGTTTTCGGAGAAGGGTAAAATAAACTGGTGAGTTTTTCTCGTGGTATTTCCGAATGTGTACCGTCGTGCGGTCATGACTAGTTCGCGGTCGCAAGGATCCGACGTGAATTGAAATTTGTGAGCATTGCGGGAAAGGTAGGAGATTGAAACGAGTCCCAGGGTTATTTCGTACACACGTATTCTGCCGAATCGCGCTGACCTTTTCCTTTTCTTTCCGACTTTAGGTGTATAATCCATTAGAGTGATAAATAAAACTGGAGTGAAATTTAAGAGTGTCAATTATTGTGTTTACTGCTCGCCATTTTCCCTTCCCGACGCATGCTGCCGTTGAATTTCTTTTTCAGCCGCGGTCGTGAATTAGATTTTGGAGTCGTTGTTCGTGTTGACTAATTATTGCTGACGCATAATTATTTAATGCATGTAATTTGTATAGAGATTTTGTCGTTCTTGACGTTAGATTTTTCTGACTTTATTAAATGCCTGACTCATTAAAATCGAACGAACTCACACTTGAGTGAAGAGAACTCCTACCGCTGTCTAGCCGCAATTGAGAGGAGTACACGAGAGTTTTTGAGAATAACCACGCCGTCGGCCATTTTGTGGCCCAACGCTTCAGCAACGAGCTTGTGAGAAACCAAGTGGTGGAGTTGTCGGATTTTTCCGACGTTTGTTTCCCCGACGACAGCCGCCATTGCGACTGTCTGTCGCCCCATATAAATTCGGGGAAGCAAATAACCTGCCACGTATTTTGGTGAGTTCTCGGGTCGCGGCATAAACCCCTCCAGGTCTCCCTCAACAAACGCTAAGGGAGTTCCTCACCCAAACTAATTAATGGACAGAAAAATAAGAAACTTTGTAGGTTGATCAATTGTAATAAAAAAATAACTGACACAAAGTTTCATGACCGAAGGTGGGTTTTTATGTGAGATATTAGTAATTCTTTTTCATGACTTTCAAGTCAGTTTAAGGGGGTCTTATGAGAAATCAAGGAGTTAGCTGTACATTATTCTTGATATTATCGTTACTGATAGACAGATTACGAAAATCTTTTTTGCAGAATCAAAAGAGTGTATAAGGATCATTTTAAAACATTGAAAACAAGTTCATGGGTTATTAGTTGATGAAAAAATATGAAATATCACGAAAAATGTCGATGTTTGCTGTACCCTCTATACCTATAACATTGACGTAGGATGTGAGTGCAAGCAGGAAAAATAAATAGCATGCAAAATCTACGCCATCACCAATTAACACCCGAGCGTTTCGTTCCAGATCTACTCGTCGGACTTATCAATATGACTTGGCGAGTAGATCCTGTCACAGACGCGCTTACTGCTTGCAAAAAATATAATCGATTCGCGATACACTTAAATTCAATGCAAACTTACTCAAACTTCCGGCTGCATCTCCGCGTGATCTTGCCTCTCCGACGTCCACCGCTCGAAAGGACTCTATTTGCTCGACGCTATCCCTTCCCTCCGCACTTTTCCTTTTCTCTCGACTCGATGACGGCTCTCTGGACCCAATGACGCGAGCACACTCGGATTTTCGCGCGAAAATTCAAATTTAATTTCGGCTAAATCTAAAATTAACTTGCCTATTGATTTTATTTCGACGCTTGGAATTTTTTAAAAAGACGTCGTCAACAGTGAGTGAACCTAACCTAACTTTGCTTTGACTCTTGCGGTAGGTGAGGCCCTTAATGTGTTCTTATTGTCGTTTCGTTTAGATTTTAGAATTCAATTTGGGAAAAATTAACCAGGGTGCGCATAGCGCGCTCGACTCCTAATTAATTTGAAATAATGATATAAAAATGAACAGTAAGTTCAAAGATTCTTGGTATGCGAACGATATTCGACTAACATCTTTTATTTTTATTATTAATTAATTCATAATATAGATTGTCAACGTGATAATATTTTTATACGTATTCATGCATTCGGAGAAAAATAGCAAGAAAAAAATTATTTCCGCATTTTTAAAAATTACAAATTTATTTGACTATGTACAAAAGATAATTGCAATTGTCGCATTATGGTCTTCCGAAATTTATCGTGTGTTCATATCTATCTCCAAGATCAGAATTTTCGTCAAGACATGCTGCAAATGAAAAAAAAGAATGGTTAATAACTCAGTAAGATGATGAGTTATAAATATAATTGAATAATAATGTTAACAATGAAACAATACAATAATATACTAAAATGAGAATAATTATGTAACATTTCAATACAGCTCATGTCAGAATCAACGACTTTTAATTGATTCTACAATTTTTTATTTAGATCTTCTAAGACATTTATTTTGGTGAGAAGTAGAAAGGCTCGGGTGACTGTTTGAGCAACAACTGTATTTTATACCACATAAATGATTTCCGTGATTATACGCCCTATCCCAAAGAAAGAAAGTACTTATTAACTAATGTGTAAATTATCATCCCAGGCGAAGTCAAGGAATCTAACGAAGAAGATACACCAGGTGTATCTTGCCGATATTCTTGAAATCGTGGTATGTTGTAGTACATCAAAAAAGATTTGGCACATTTTTTATACGTGCCGGTGCGCCCATTCAGAAGATGTAAGCCGCCCTTGAAGGTTACCTATAAAAATGTTTTTTTTTAATATTTCCAATACTACTCAGTATTTTTCACTGAAATGAAAAAGGTGACAGTCGTTATTCAAAACGCATAATTATACAATGTTTTGTATTATCAGGCTAGAAGCCCCCTTTTTCCATTAATCCATTAAGGCCCAGACAAAAACTGGACTAGGTAGCATCGAACTAATTATGACATTCATAAACAAATTGAAAAAGAAATACCCGCGTTTGTTTTTGTCATTTGGAATTGTTTATAAAAAGTGTTTGATTTTTCTCATGAAATTGATTGGTAAAATTGGTTTTTCCAAAATCATAATTTTTTTAAAATTTGAATTGTTTAAATAAAACAAAATAGAGTCTGACGAAAGTGCTTAAGAAGTTTACATTTTTACATTTTTTATAGAATCGATTAGTGCATTTAGTTTTTCAAAAATGAAATTTTTGTAATAATTTGTTTAAATAACTTTTTTTTTAAACAATATCAAATGTGACAGGAAAAACGCGGATGTTTTTTTTCCAATTTGCCTATGAATAGCATAGTTAGTTTGATGCTAACTAGCCCAATTTTTCCTGGACCTTCATAGTTTAATAATACTTTAGACACTTTTTTCGTTATCGAAATTCAAAATTATTACATTAAAAATATAATACAAAAATGAAGTTGACGTGTTCCGGGATTTGTCGAGAAAATCCCTTGAAGAGGGTTGAACCACCCCGTAACGAGGATATTGTTATATTTCATTATTCTATTAGTGTATCATGATAAAAAGCATTTTTTTATTTTTTTTATCCGAAGAGGTGGAGAATGCTTTTTACGCGCCATGTCAGGAGCCATACGGGACTTCGCGTGTGTGGGGCTTGCCAAGTTGTTAGCACAACTTGTCTGGTCGAGTGGACGAACCAGATCCTGCTTGACTCATAGCAGGACCCCTACCCACTAAACTCCAGCCTCTTTTCTTCTGAGATCCTTTTCCCCCGCGGAACTGCCGCTAGGTATTACTTCACAGGGGGGAGGCATTTAGCTGATTCGCTCTTCCTTCTTCTTTTCCTTTCCTACGTCCCCCAGTCGCTGTTGGTTGACTGGAGGTTCAGGAGTTGGTCTCTTCTTATCTTCTACGTCGTCTTCTTCTTACTGCATCAGTTCGTCTGCTTCATTCAGCATCGTCCGGTCGTCTTCTTCTTTTGGCGTCGTCCGGTCATCCTCTGGACAGACTCGACCTCGACACCTACGTTCCTCTGAATCGGGTGAGGGAGTCTGAGCTCAAACCACCGTCCTCTGCTAATCTGCCAAGGCAGGGGAGGATTTTTGGAAGGCTGGTGCCTTGTTATCCTATGGATAGTCTCGACTCCATAGCCTACGTTCCTCTGCATCAGATGAGAGAGATCGAGCTCAACCCAACCACCTACGTTCCTCTGCATCAGTGTGGGGAGCTTGCTATTCCATAGCCTGGCGTCCCGCACGTCTTGCCCGGTGCTCTTTTCTCCTCTTCTCTTCTTTTCGCAGCTCTTCGATGACTTCCTTGGCGAAGTCTGTTGTGGCGTGCCATACCGCTTTTGATGCGAGCATCTGTTGTACTAGATTCTCTGGCGATATCGCCTCGTCGAGTGCGCTTTCAAGCTTTCGTCGTTGCAAATCAAATCTAGGGCATGCGAAGAAAACATGCCTTGCGTCCTCCTCTATCCCACAACATGTTGGACATTCTGGTGAGTCGTCGTGTTTATACTTGTATAAGTACTGTCGAAAACATCCGTGTCCGGTGAGCATCTGCGTTGGGTAGTAGTTGGGATCACCATGTTGGCGGTTAACCCATTCCGCTACCTGTGGGATAAGTTGGTGTGTCCATCTGCCCACTTTGGACCTGTTCCACTGCGCCTGCCATCACTGCAGGCTTTTCTGCCTTTCTCTTTTTCTGTAGTCATCTGTTACTAGCTGCCTTTGCCTTCGGTGCTGGTATAGTCTCCTCTATTCCTCAGCCAAGATCTCTATTGGCAATATTCCTGAGATGACATGGGCAGCGTCTCTGGAAACGGTCCTAAACGCGCTGATAACCCTTAGTGCCATTTGTCTACCTACAGGGTATATCCTTCTTTGGTACTCCTGTAGCTCTAGAGCACCTCCTTAGATGACAATACTATAGGTCAGTATTGATGTGATTACTGAAGCTAAGAGGGCTCGTCTTCTTAGTTTGGTTCCACCAACATTTGGCATGAGGCGGGATAGCGCTCCTCCGACTGCTGCCTTAGAGCTGGCATGCTCGACTTGATCCTTGAAGTTGAGGCGCGCATCTATCATTACCCCTAGGTAGTGGATAGATGGTTTTGACTCAATTTCGTGCTCACCGACTTGCAGTGTGATCGTTTCACGTGTCTTCCTGCTAGTTATAAGCGTTACCTCTGTCTTGCGCTTAGCCATCTTGAATCCAGATTCGTTCATCCAGTCGGCATACTTGTTGAATGTCACATTGAATAGGTTTATGATGTCCTCAAGGAATTTGCCCACGATTACGAGGGCGACATCATCTGCAAAAGGATGGGGGTTACCATCCTTGGTATCCTCAATCAGAGTATGCCGTTGTACATGATGATCCATGTAACGGGGAATTAGGCTTTCAAGCCTAGCCCCGTTTTGCGCTCTCTGTCGCCGTTCTGTCTGCCGCCGCCGAGCTGAGAGTGTGCAAATGTATGATCATACTCTCACGCTCGTTTCTTATTTTCGAGGTGCTGGCGGCGGCTGATTGGCGGAGAGACGGCGAGGCAACGAGGCAGCGGACGAGGAACGAAGAGAGAAGAGAGAAAAGAGAGAGAGAGAGTCGCGGACTCGTCGAGCCGGCGTACCTGCACAAGTGAGAAAGAGAGAGGTGTAGCGTCGCGCTGCGCGCGCATCCGCGAGCCGTCGCTGCGAAGCGCGGCGGCGCGCTCGAGCCGGAAGAAGAGACACTTTCCATCTGGACGCCGGTGTGACCAGCAGCTCGAGCGAGGCGCGCTGCAGCAAGAAGAATCCGAGAAGTCTCCGAGCGTGCACGAGAGGAAGGAAGGACGCCATCATCCTGGACACTGCCGCCTGTATTCGCGCAGGCCGAATACGATCCGGGTCGCTCCCGGCCTTTACCATCAGCAGTGTCTGTCTAGCCGGCGCCTCCTTCATCAACGGCACGCCCGGGGCTTTGGCGAGAAGCATCGTCGAGCAGGCTAACAACTTCGGCGCCGTGCAGCACGACCGAGCACGGTGAGGTTTTTCGTCGCTCTCTTTCTCTCTCTCGCGTTCCCGCGTTCGGGTGTGTCGGTAGCAGAGAGTACAACCTCTGGAGCGCGCGATCGTGCCCAGGGCGTTGGCTCGCTTGCGGCTTTCGTCATCGTCGCCGAGGACTCAGCGCAGTAGCGTGAGTACGAGTGTTCCCTGCTGCACTGTAGTTCCTCGAGCATCGCCGCGCGCTCCGCCATTTTAGAGTCAAGTGTTAACTTACTCAGATATGTTGTACAGTAGTTATAAGTTTAAATAAAGTGCGCACTTAAACGAATATTTGGTGTCAACCCGTAATTTATACTCTCCATCACCTGCATGAAAAGTCTCTCTCGCGCGAGTCGTTCGAGGTGCAGGCCCAGCGCCTCGTTCAGCGGTATTTCTCCCACACCAAATAATTTCGTAAAGTAGAATCACGGGCTGTTTCTTTGCATAAGTAGATTCCTCTTTTACATCCATAGAAGCGGTCCCAGTACCGAGCCTTGCGGAACTCCTTCAGTGACTCTGTGTATCTTGAGTCCATCGTTTGTCTCATACTGCAAGATTCTGCCAGTAAGGTAGCTAGCCACTAACTTTTTCAGGTACTTTGGAATACCGAACTGGTCGAGTGCTTCCATGATTCGGTCCCACCTCGCAGAATTGAACGTATTCTACATGTCCAGCATCACTACCGCGCAGTAATGCTTATCGCCGCTTTTCCATCTATCTCTTGAGATAGCGTCCTTCGCGGTGTTGACTACTAGGTTAATAGCATCAGCAGTTGACCTTCCTTTCCGGAATCCGAACTGTCAGTCCGACAGGTGTCTTTCAGCTAACACCTCCATTCTCGTGTACTTGATCCGTTCGAGAATCTTGCCTGCCTAGTCTAGCATGCAAAGAGGATGGTTGGCTGATGCTTCGCCCGGTGGCTTTTTCCCTTTTAAGAGAAGAACAAGCCTCTGCAGCTTCCATTTGGCAGAAAAGTGTCCTTCTTGTAAGCACCTGTTATACATGTGGAGAAACATTTCTGGTGCTATCTTTATTGCCGTTTGGGACTCGCGGCCTTTAGCTCCTCTAGTGTGATCGGTGGTATCGGTTCACTTGGTCCGATATCACCGATTTGGAGCTCCGGTTGTTGCGGGAAAAGATTTGTGACAATCTTCCCTAATAGAACCGGGCAAGTGGGTGAAGACAGTGACTGGGGTTTCACCTTTTTATCACTACTTTATAGGGTCTGCCCCACGGGTCGCATTCTACTTCTTCCAACAGCTCTTGCCAGCAGTGTGCCTTACTGCTTTTGATTTCCTTAGTCAGATTGAGTCGCGATACTTTGTGAGCCTCCTTCAGGTCTCTGTAGTTTGGCTTTTTCCTGGCTCGCGTGGCTTTTCTTCTTGCTTTAATGTTTTCCTGGCGACTTTTGGCGGTGTTGCTATTCCACCGTTTCGCTATTGGCGGATGCTTGTTATTTGGGCGTTTTCGCGTCATTGTAGCGTCGCAGGCAAGGGTAACTCTGTGCATTACTTCTTCTGCCTCCGCTTGTGCGCTGTTTGTGCCAATGGCTTCACTGTTGAATCTTTCTTGGAATACTTCCGCGTCAAATTTATTCGCATTCCACCCTAATGTATCTGTGTATGTGTGTGTATTTGTGTTTGGCGTTTGTGCGGTTCTCCGTGTGAGTGTGCGTGCGTGATTTTGCGTCTGTGTGTGTTTTTCAACAACTTTTCTTTATCTTTTTTTTTTTTTTTTTTCATTTTTTTTTAATTCTTTTTCAATTTTTTTCTTTTTTTTTCATTTTTTTTTTCATTTTTTTAATAACAACGTTTCACAGTATCTCTTGGTAAACAATATTTTTGGTAAAAATTTTTTTATCATGCTTTTTATCTCTCGCTTTGCATATTGCACTGTTCTGCAATAGTAATTTCAAATTTAATTTATGTTTTACCCTGGACAGAGCAACATAGAATTGTCCATCACTAAAAACAGGAGTTCAAAGGTAAACTCCGACATTATCGTACGACTGCCCTTCAGCATTATTTATGGTCATGGCAAAACCAAGCCTAATTGTTTGCGTTTCATAATGAATGGTATATCTTCTTTTGATGGTGTTAAGCATATTCTTGGTATCAATACTAATTTCCCCCTGAGTGTTTCACTTACAATTTCCGCTTGAATAGAATATTTATGCAATTTTTTTACTATCAATCCGGTTCCGTTCCATAGTCCTTCGTTAAGATTCAGATTTCTCAATAATATTATTACAGCTCCTATCTTCAGGTATAATTTATGCAGTGGTAGGCCATTTGGTGTTATGTCGTTGAGAAATTCTGTTGGCAACATCACATCTAGATTTGGCCCATTATCATCTTCCGCTGTATCTATACTTAATTATTCAGTTGATTCACCTTCCATGAGGTGGAATATCTCGTTGTTAATTTGCATTACGCAGGCATTTTTTGGTGCAAAAATAACTTTATTGTTTATTTCTTTGTCATTTACTTTTATAATTATTCCAAATATTTCTTTGACGATGTCTTTATTAGCTGTAATCACTGCATTGGGTATTTCCAGTAATTCATTATCTTCCTCGTATTGAGTTGATCTTTTGCCTTCGCCCACTCTTAAGAGCCATTGTTTAAAAACTTCGTAATTATCGTAAATTTTCTGTTAGCGACATACGAAAAAATACCTGCCACAAATGACTATTTTTAACCGAGTTTTCGATGATCATTGTACGACTCCCATGTCGAACAACTGGTAGAGTTTGTCTGAAATTACCTGAAACAATCACAGTTTTACCACCAAATGGTTTGTTTACGTCTCTGAGTAGACGGTCGATTGATTCAAACGTCAGTTTTGATGTCATAGATATTTCATCCCAAATTATTACTTGGACTTCTCTCATTACATTTCCATCTTGGGAGTTCGATTTTATATTGTATCGATGTTGTATCATCTCTAAGAGATATTGGTAGTTTGAATGTAGTGTGTACTGTTTTTCCGTGTTTTAATAAGTTCGCTGCTATGCCAGTCCAAGCCACGCATAGATATTTAAGAGGAAGGCGGAGCAAATTTAGGCTTCGGAAAAAACCATTATATGTCAATAATTTGTAGTTCATATAGAATATTGCAGTCATCCCGCATTCTTTGAACCTTAATCTAGGTGAGATAACCTTCGTCATTATCCAAAATTGAATATTGAGCAAGCATAACGAAATCTACGGACACCCTTTGAGGGGGGGTCTCTTTGATGCGTAATTTCGTAGTCACTGATGCTCATTCAATATTCACTTTTGATTAATTGTTCAAGTTATGCCGCATGACGAATAATCTAAAGAATAGTACGAAATTATAATATTCTATAAAAAATTGAAATTGATCACGTATAATGGATTCTACCAAATTTATAGGTTAGGGTACGCTTCGCTTTCCTAAATAGTCAGTCAGAACATTTAATAAGTAACTTTTGCCAGTTCCTCCTGGTCCATCAATGAAAACGCATTTAAAGTTATTCTCATCATTAAGGTTGCCAGTAACCACATCAAAACTTTGTTTTTGTCTTTCTTTTAGTGAACGTTTTTTACGTGTAAGTTATTAGCCATGTTATCGTTATTTGGATGTATTATTTCTTCTTCAGTTATTCTGTTCACATACGTTTGGTATTCAGGCAAACCAAAGTCAGTCAACGAATAACCAAGTACCTCTAAATTTCTACTAATCACATTCAGCGCCAAATTTTCACCAATTTCTTTGTCGTATTTGGGATGATAAAAATTATCTTTCTATTTTTCATATAATTCTTTTGCATTGATAGGATTGTGAAAAATACAAATAAACGAAAATAATTCACAAAGTGCGTGTGGAAATTGTACTTGCGACGCTTCTTCAAAGTATCTGTCCCATTCTTCATCTTCGTTTAACAATTGTTTAGCTTTTGCAGCTTCACAGAATGTATAATACACAACGCCTTTTACAGTACGTAAATTTTTAAATGATGTTGCTCCTCTGACGTGTAATAGTAGTAATCTAATGAAATATCTCTCTCGGTCCTTTCGGTTTACCCTTACATTCTACTCAATGCAGGTTTGTTCCTTTTTATTCTATCTGTCCATTTTTTCAATTTATCATCGAAAGTGTAAAATATCGGTATTTCGTGTTAAAGATATTTTTTAGCTTTTTCGTCAGTTGTATTGAGTTCAAAGTACTCTCTTAACGTTGTTCCAACATTTTTTCCGCACAACATTTCTTCTGTTCCTTCTTTTATTTTTTATTTATTCACTCCAATACATATATACAGGTATATCTAGAATAACTAGTACCTGTACAACCCGCAGAAGTGCATCAAGCACTTGTACGCAGGATTGGATACAAAATGAATTTCAACTTCAATTAGATTACATATATTTTTGCTTATAAACTAACTTAATTACTAATAACATATAATAAATTCTCATTTACATATAACAAATTCTCATATTAAGAAACATTTTTTTCTCTTTCTTTTTTAAATATTATTAACGATCCATTCTTTCAATTTCTTATCGTATAGTTTTTACTTTCACGTACCTTTAAATCATGCGGTAAAAGATTAAAGGTTTTTATGGTTTTTATTGCAACTATATATCTACTATTTCTATACAAGGTCTTTTTAAACTTAGGTAGTTGAATACTTTTCATCCTTGTTATACTATCAGAATTAATATATATATATATATATATATATATATATATATATCTTTTAGTTCGCCGTAGTGAATATAAAGAGAATCTAGATAAAATAACTGATCAAATTTTAAAGGATAGTTTTTAAATATAAAAGTCTTTTTGCTGATAATCTTTAACAGTTTGTTTTGAATATTTTGTAGGGGGTAAAGAGTAGAAGTGCACCCCAGGCTACGAAACCATAATTTAACAAGCTTTGAAAGTAAGCGTAGTATAGTGATAAGAGTACTTTAGTACTAGCACATCTACTTAATTTATAAAAAATAAAGATCAAATATTTAGTTTTATTTATAATATTGTTTATGTGATAGCTCCATTTCAATTTACAATCAATGTTTATTCCTAAATAGTTACAGGTTTCCACCTTTTTCAAAATACTGTTATGAATTTTAATTTAAACTTGTTCAGGAACACTATCTTTGTAGCTCTCGAAAGTTATAAAGACTGTTTTTACTAAATTTAGTGTCAGTTTATTGGCTATGAGCCATTTTGCCAAATATTTTAAGTGACTATTCATTAGTATTCTTGCACTTTCCCAGCCTTTTTCACTAGCAATAACAGCCGTATCATCAGCATATGATATCACAGAATTATTAGGCATCTCGCTTAGCAAATCATTGACATATAATATAAAAAAAGTGGGCCCAAAATTATTCCTTGCGGTACTCCTATATTTATTTCACTATAGTTGCTATAGTTATTTCCTATCTTTACTCGCTGTTTTCTTCCCGATAGGTAACTACAAAGTAAGGAATATGCAATACCTCTAACGCCATACTGAAGTCCGCAATGGATCTTTCGCTTCGGGCTCTGCCTGCCTTCTCTCAGTCATTTCGCACTCTGCCTAAACGGCATCCGGCAAAGCCCGAAATGCCACGGTGAACTGCCAGGCAAAGCCCGAAAGTAATTACACTTAAGGGGGCCAGCTGGTGTTTCGGATCGAAAAAATGAATTGTTTCTTTAATAACTGTTCTTCCGTAGAATAAGATGCCGTTTTTGGGTTTCAAAAATATTTATCCGTTCAAAAGTTATCAGCAATATTGTGAAGAAATTTATCACGCTATTTCTCGTAAATTTTCAAATATTAATTTCTTTCGTCGACGAACATTTTTATTACTTACTAATTCACTAATTTTATTATTTTTGAATATTATTTTAAATTTTGCAGATTGAACCCCAGCTGACCCCCTTATGGTAGCTTTCTAGTGAAATTCGACGGAAAAATCGATTTTTTTTTCATTTTAGAAATATATTCTTTATATATTCTAGAATATAGAAAACCAAATCCTAATATGAGAAATAATTTTTTTCACGGCAAAATGATAAATAAACAAAAAAAATTTTAGTAACAAAATCAATTTATTATCTTGATGTTTTCAATTTATTATCTTGATATTCTATAAAAAGCATATAATA
>JAWWMK010007994.1:0-27175 GCA_035047105.1 Galeopsomyia nigrocyanea
TCATCAGCGGCATTGCCGAGAAATTGTTTACAGGAGATTCAAAGCTAGTCAAAATTACACCCTCTCAATAAGAGAAGATAGACCGAAAACAATAATAGCATATTAAAGTAGGAGTTGAACGTTAACTGTTGGGCGCCCGGCTCACTGCTCCACGTGGGTCAGCGGCGCCGTGCGAACCTTGCGCGCCGTGCGTCTACTTGTTTCATTGCTTACGACGCTTTACGTTCAATACTTAACATTTATTTTATAAGCGTTTCGGATGTAAAAAACCTCAAGGAACACGTAGAAATAAGAATTTTTTAGAAAAAGTTTGAACTTTTTGAGATATAAGCAAATGTTTAAAAAAAAAGTTGATAATTTTTTTATAAACAAATAATTTAATTTATACCTACAATATTCTTAAATTATACGTTATTACGAGTATTTTCAAAAAAAGTTCATCGCGATATCGGTATTAGTTACTGAGATATTCGATTTCAAAAAAAAACAATTTTTTTTCAAATGTTAATAACTTTTGAAAAAGTTGACATATTGACATAAAAATTGATATGGATTTTAGTTATAATATAAGTAATAAATGTGCCAACTTACAGCAAAATCGGTCACATCATGGTATATTAGTGATTGATATAGTCTGTTTTGGCCCTAATACCCTATCATTAAACATTAATAAGCATCATTCTTATTATATGAAAATGAATTTCATCTCGGGTAACAAATATAACTTATAATCCAATATATTGTTACATTACAAAAGTGGAAATGCGTAAGAATGCTTTATATAACTGGGCAAAAACTAATGAAAACAGAGGAATATAGAAATGTAGTACATAGTCTCTAATCTTCTGTTTATGTAAAAGAATAGTTATCAAAAAAAAGTTAAAATATCGATTACGGAAAGGCTGACTTCAGTGATGGTAGGTTTAAAAGAAGGCTTCAATCTGTAGTCGGCACATTGCACATCCAGCAGCTGATAAAGCGTAGTTCTTAAAAAAAAAAAGAATTAGAATTCATAGCGTTCTACATTTTATAGAAGGTTTCATAGTTATAAGTATAGAAATTCAATATTTTATAATTATTTTCATAAGATAATACTATTTGTTTTATGCTAATTCGTTGGATAATTAAGTACAACTATAATATGTTTCTGTGTATTTTTTATTTAAGATTAAACTTATAATATCAGGTTGTAATAAATAGTAATATCATTTCATATAAAAAAAAAGTTCTATGCCTTATTTTTACGTCCCTCTCTACCTTTCTTATTGAATTACCACATAATTTATCATATGAAAGTAGCACGTCTTCATAACAAACGTTGATACCGAAACTTCTTTTTCAGTATCAGACATTATTTTCATCTGTCAGAACACTTGTTTCTCGAAGTGGCGTAATAGGGTATACTAACTTTTTTACACCAAAAATAATTTGTTCGCTTCAAAGTATTGTAACTATGGTTAGACTTCACCAAAGTAATCGTGCGGGGCATCATTTTAAAGGGTGAACGGGCAGCTTTCAAATGAGGCCACGTACGGGGTAAAAAGTTATAGCGATTTGAAATCTTAGTGGCGTAATTGAGTACACTTACCTTAGAACTGAATTTATAGGGATTGAAATATGACTCATAATGAGGATAATTTGAAAAATTGATATTCTGTTAATGTCAAACTTACGAAGCGAAAATTTAGCGGAGGTTTTTACTCGGTGTAAACAACATGAAAACAAATTAATTTTAATTTAGAAAAAAAAGGAAAAGGCATTTTTTTTGTGGATTTGGCCATATATATACAAAATGGTCATTCGACAAATTGCACTTCGCGATTTATGCGTTATCGTTAGTACCATGAGTCGACAAAATGAATTTCGACGAAAAAGTCAGGTTTTGCGGCCTGTTCATTTTTGACGTATTGGTCATTCTGCGTAAATTCTTTTCAAATGCACGCGCATCTTCAATCAGTTCTAAATGATGGTCGTTCGAAACTTTGATCCAGAAATACGTACATTCGCTATTCAATCATTCTTCAAAGTGATACAGTTGAATAGTGATCATTTTGCGATTGAATTGTTCAAAATATCGAATTTGAAATTTGAAAATTCGTTGTATTGAATCATCGTCAAATGATCATTCGACATGTGTGTCCCCACCCACGCAAACATCGACACATCGTTGAACAGTGTAATGCTGCATTTATTTGGCTTCAGTCACGACGTTCCCTTGCCGAGGTACGAAGTGAAAACTTCCGGTTTGTCGCATTGTTCGACGCTTAAAGGACACCAGCCAATTATCCATTGCTCAGCATTCAAAGCTGATGGCACCATGAAGTTTAATCAGACTATCGTTTATCCCAACTTAATGGATATTTGGAAAGTGGAGACTGTAACTAATGGTCGTGTTCTGTTGAGCACAAAATCTCATTGCGTTGACAAAGATGACTGTTCGATAGTGCACATAGCTGTAATTACAATCGATACAATCGACGATTCGAATTCTATACAAATGAAGCGTCGTCAGTACAAATTAGCTAGTGACTTTGTTGTGGCGTTGAAAATTTGATTGAACGAATCTCATGGCAAGATCGAATTGGAGTATCTGTGTATGGTAGATGATAAGGGCCTCTCTTATCAATTTATTGAAATAGTTTGATTCGAAAAATACATTCGATTAAAATGTTTACCATGTTGGATATAAAAATGTAATTCTTACTGAATTTTTTATCAATAAACTTACATCTTTTAAAATTTTTGAGATTTTATGCATACAAACTTGGATTTAATTGGCGATAAATGCATTTTAATACTGATACATGAAGTGTCAAGATAATGTGGAAAATAATCATCCGGTATCACACAGGACAAAAGAAGCATGAGATAAAAAGGAAAAGCTATTTATTTTATGATTTATTATTCATTTAATTAATATATAATAACGTCTCATCCAGCACATTCACTTTTTTATTGCAATTAAAAAAATATTAATGAAACGTTATAATGACAACGTGGAAAAATCTCCCTCTAAATGTCATTGTACCTATAATCTTTTCTCGATCCACACACCTGCCTTCCGCCGACTTATATATTTTACTAAGCCCGAAAATGGAAATATTTTTGTGTTGAAATGGAACTGTGTGATCGAGAAACAAGGCAGATAATAATCGAGTCATATATAATACATTCAGTCATAACGCTTAGAGCATCTTTCTGTTAGTATCGTAGTTGCGTGTATATCAATACAAATAGATGCTTTAATATGTGTGCATTTATGTATGTGCGTGTGTGTTGATAATGCCGCTGCCGACGCTGGTCTGGCGAGAAACGAACTCGCTATATAAAAGCGTATTTCATGACTGTGTTAATACTACTACAGTGTGCGCAGCAGATCGAGTCTCAGTTAGTTATTATTTTTCAAGGTATGTTACCAGTCGTAATATTACTGAAATGAGAATTTTAAGTTCGGCTATTTAGTTAAGTTATTGTTTTTTGTAAAAAAGTAGCGATTATGCTCACAGTCACTATATACTTTTAATCATCATACTTTCACAGGTTATTATTTTGTTAACGCAGTAAAAATTATTAATTTAATTGTTGATTTTCTTTACTTTTTGACGGCCTCTACGTGTAAACTAAATTCAGTTGCTTATCACAAATAAGATTAATTAAAACAAATATACAGGCTTCTGGTAATCAATATAATTAATATGAATCACTTGGCATTTTTGTTTCAGATAAATCAAAGCGTATCGATTGGGATATACGTAAAATGAGATAAGATTATGACAAGCATTATTTTATTGCAAAATAAATTGGCTTGTATTCACAGTTTATTATTGTGAGATTTACGACTAAATCTGCAGCTTAGATTTACAACTTTTGATATATGAGGTACAGTAAGACGATGGAGAACGGTCTTCTTTTTATAGTTCTGACATTTGCATGCATTCCAATTGTTGCCTGCAAATTAAATAAAGAAGGGAGCGCCGAATGTGAATTGCCAGAAAATCTCGCAAAGGAAATCGATTCTTACGAGCCAGTAGTAAAAACAATCTTAGAAGCTGCAGTTAATGGCAGTTACAAGGGCGTCACATGGCAAGAATTAGCATACTTTGTGGATAAATTTGGTGCGAGAATTTCCGGATCTAGAGCACTAGAAGATTCGATCGATTATGTACTTGAAAGATCGAAAAAACTTAATCTTGAGAATGTTCACGGAGAAGCGGCCAAAGTGCCGAATTGGATCAGGTAAGAGCTATTTCATTATTAATCTAGCTTCACTCGGCTATTCGACAATAATGAATTGTTTCATCGAATTCAGAGGAAAAGAATCAGCCACTTTATTAAAACCTCGAGTCAAGGATCTTGCGATGCTTGGCTTGGGTTATAGTGTTGGCACTTCACCGGATGGTATAACAGCTAGAGTAATCGTGGTCAAGAGTTTTGCTGAATTGAAACAGCGAGCGGCTGAGGTGAGCAATTAATGTAATTATTTTAATTAATAATTGAAACTCAAAATAGCACAAATAAGATGCAGCTTAAAAATATCACTCGAATTCGATGTTTCATAATTTGTGAACCATTTTTTAAGGTACCAGGACGCATCGTTGTTTACAATCAGAAGTTCGTTTCGTACGGCGAAACTGTGCAATACAGATCTCATGGTGCGGCAGAGGCGAGCAAACTTGGTGCCGTTGCAGTACTTATTCGTTCGGTGACACCATTTTCTTTAAACACTCCACACACAGGGATGATGAGCTATGGTAATAGTGTCAATCAAATACCTGCAGCATGTATTACCGTCGAAGATGCTCTCCTGTTAAACCGAATGGCCGATCGAGGTATGTAAATGAACGCGCAGATCAGCTGTGTATCGATTGGTTGCTCGATTAATAGCATATTTTTACACAATAGTATTTATATGCAGGTGACGATCTGGAAATAAATATCAAAATGGAAGCGCAAAATTATCCGGACGTAGAGTCACGCAACGTTATCAGTGAGATAACAGGAAAAACGACACCGGAAAAAGTGGTTGTTGTGTCTGGACACATAGACAGTTGGGACGTCGGACAGGGTGCTATGGATGATGGCGGGGGCGCCTTTATTTCTTGGAATGCCTTAGTTTTACTTAAAAAGCTTGGCTTGCAAGCGAAACGTACTATACGGTAAGATATAATATCGAGAATCTGAGTGAATGGAAAAAAAATTATTTGTCGACATTGCTAATCATAAATTGAAACTTCATTTGAATTTTAACTGGTTGATATTTTTACTCGAAGATCTATTATGTGGACTTGCGAGGAGTTGGGAATTGTTGGTGCAACGCAGTACATAAGAAGTCACAAATTCGAAGAGTCAAATTTGCAATTAGTAATGGAATCCGATATCGGAACGTTTACTCCTCTCGGACTCGAGGTGACTGGAACGGATCTGGTCAAATGTGTTCTACAAAGGGTTTTGAGGTAAAACTGAATGACTAAATAAAATAAAATCAAAATAAAACTGTCTGTTTGAATTGAATGACGTTGTCTTGGTCACAGGTTGCTGGAGCCCATCGGAGAAATGGGGATTCGCAGTCCTCACGGCGGACCGGATATCGAAGAATGGGTCAATTCAGGTGTACCCGGAGCATCCCTCTGGAACAAAAATTATCGATATTTCTGGTATCATCACACGAACGCCGATACCATGGCAGTTGAAAATCCTGATGCTCTCGACAAAGGAACCGCTCTTTTTGCCGCAGTATCTTACGTCATTGCTGATCTTAGCATCGATTTACCACGTCACGGAAAGATATCACGCTCCAAACGTCCGACACCAATAATTTAATTGAATTCATGTGTGCCATCTTACATGAAATACTTTATACAAACGAATATCTTTGTAATGTTGATAATCTTATTGTATTGATTTCAGATTATATGTTGATAAAATATTCACTTTCTCTTTCAAATGAAATGAACCAAACGCGAAAATATACAGTAATCGAAATAATTATTATAACATCCGTTTCTATTTCAAGTTATGATCTATAATTGGGCTAATTTTTTAATTCATGAGAGACCAAAAAGATGCATTGGTTTGTGGCTTTTATTGATTGATTAATTTGTAAAACAGTTCTATAAACTTCTATAAACACTATTTATACATAGATTATATGGTATTACCATGAAACTATGAATGGGGCATAACATTATGTACACATTGATCGACAATTGTAACATAGTTATAGTGGGGAGTAGGTAATTGATGGATAAAGGCCGTGGATTAATGAGAAACGATGAGTAAGGGAGTAGGAGGAAATGAGATAAGGCGAAGACAGGAGGCGCATCATATTAGAGTGTCTTCGTCTTGGGGCGGCTGTCCGAGCATGAGCAGGGAGTGTTGGGAGCTGGTCCTCGGGCTGGACTGGGTGAGAAGGGCGGTTTTCTCGGCGCCGTTGCTGTTGATCGAGCACTCGGGCGAGCTGCCGTCGAAGCCCATCATGTAGTTGGTGGTGGTACTGCTGGTGGAGGGCAGGTCGGGCGAGGCGAGCGGCGGAGCCAAGTCCAGCCGGTTGCCGTTGCTCTCCAGCGAGACCAACTGCATGCTGTAGGACTCCCTGTAGCCCGAGGTGCTCGAGGTGTCCTCGTCCCAGGAGATGTCGCTTTGCGGCCTGATCTGCAGGTGGTGATGGTGCGACAGAGCCTGGGGCGCCTGCAACTGCGAACTCTGCGAGTGATCTCCGTTGCCGTTGTTCGACTTATCCGCCGTCAGCTCTCCCTGCTTGATGGACGAGCTGCGCCTCGACCGTAGAGAAGACGTATCCGACGGTACGCTCACCGTAGCTACGGTTTCGATAGCCGTCGTCGTCGTCGTCGTCGCCACTGCAGCTGCAGTTGTCGGCGGTGCCAGCTGCTCCCTGGGCGGCTCCTTAGGCCGCTCTGGAGGCGACAAGCAACTATCTTTCTGCTTCACTTGTGTCGGAGTTACCTGTCATCGCATCACATCAAACAATCAGTCGACCAGCTTATACTCGCTCCTATCAAAGTTAAGCTTTTTCGTGCTTGCAATCTTCTGCTTGTTTCAGCTTTTCTAATTTAGTACGAACTATGCGAAAAACTGTCTGAATTTTTTAGGTCGCTACTGGGAAGAAGCATGCATGAACTGACTTCAGGGGCGGCAGCTAAAATGAGAACAGATACTTTTCCCGATGAACATGAAACCAATTGTGCAGTCAAATATTCTATTAGTCTTCTAGAACTAAAAAAAGCTCTGTTTGCTGCGGTGTTATATTTATATGTATATAGTAATTGAGCTATACCTCAGCGTGTGACCGCCGACTCTTTCTCAAACGAAAGGTTCTTTTACTTTGGCCCATGGATCGTTGCAGCCGCGGCTTGTCTGGGCGTGATTCCCCTGAGCTGTCTTCGTTTGGACTACTTGGACTTAGTTGGCTCGTTACAGTTTCACCTGTATATTTAAAAGTCAGTCAGATCCTCAAAATATAAAACATTAACTAGTGCTAATTGTTATCTACACATGCTGGTGTTAGTCCTACGATGCGGACTTTTCCAGGGATTTTAATCATATATCGTATAAATGTTCTTGAGGGCGGTTTGTCTAATTTAAAGGATTTGTTTAGGCATCACGAGTGATCTACGTCGAAATTCGCCTGTATATTCTATATAGGTTACAGTGGAAAGTAGAGAATTACTAAAATATTATTTTGGAATGAGTTGGAATAATGTTGCAAGACAAGCCTATAATAGTAGAAAGCTTTTTAGCGATTTTTCGCTCTCTTCGGCAGATTTTCTTTTATTCTTTTCCATTTTCAAAATACAATACTATTATAGCTCTGTCTTTTCTACACTGCAGACTGTAAAAAATATTCTGATTATACAATACATGTGCATGTTTCAATATTCTCTGTATCTTTAAACCATAATATTAATTTTATATTAAATTTCATTTTATTTTATCTTGAATAGTAAGAGCACCAATTCATAGTTTTCAATTGTTTTTTTAAAGACAACAACAAAATATCACATTAGTAAATGAAATATTAATGATTTAGCTTCAAATTCTATACAGTAGAATTCAAGCTTACCTCACAATATCGCATGGTCGTTAATCGTATGACATTATTAAAATTTTTGCTTTAAACAATCCATAAATTACACCCATGAAAATATCCACCAAACTGGCAAAAGAAACCGAGATTGAATGAGCTAATTGATGCAAAGAAGGGAAATTTCTCCGAATAAGGTAATTCTTGATCACAATATGTACACGTGTTAGTGTGTGATGTGACATCATTACTGTTACTTCATTGCAAAAATGGTGATGACGAATTAGTGTGCAAGCAGTAATAGCTAGCTATGAGTGTAAAAATAAATCTTTATTAAATAGTGCAGTAGCATTGAAGCTGTATGCATAAGAAATGAAACGTATTTGCTACCAGTAGAAAAAAAATACAAAATAAACTATAAATTAAAAGAATAAAATTGTACGAGATCATAAATTACCTGAAGAATGTCTAAGTTCTACAGAAGAAAAAAAGCGCAGTTTTGATGTTTTTTGACGAGTTAATATAGGATGAGGCTTAGCATGAATACGTTCATCGCTAGTGGTAGATGATAATTGGGATCTATCTGAAACATGCCACATCGAAGGTCTAGAAAACTGGTGGGGGGAAAGAAACAACGAAAGTGATGTGTCTTATGCGGTAAAAATTTGTGTGATGAGAATGGATGATGAGGTTGCAGTGTTAAATTTGATTTTTAATACTGCACACTTCAATACACCTAGATTTGCCAGTTTATTTTACAAACTTGGATGGTGGCTCCGTAAGTCTATAAAACAAATCTAATTCGAAGCTTCAATAATTATTAGGGCAATTAATTAAAGCTACTCTTCATTATCCTTTCTTAAGAGTTTTTTCTGATAAAGTCAAACATTTTGAATCTAAAAATTAATTTTTTTCCAATACTTCTTAATTATTGAATAGATATTGAATAATCATGGATGATTATCAAAAAGTAAACTGGATACATGAATATCAATTAATATTTCCGCTTCATTCAGTTATTACTACGTGGCTCATCTCGTATTTATATTAAAAAGACAAAATATCTAGATTATTCTTCAATTTTCCTCTTCTGTAAAATCCAAACTATACTAGTATAATATTCCTATACATATTTTTTGATTTACGAAAGCTCTAACATTCTCTGCTACGTAATCAGGATCAAGTTTTATGATTTTTTTTTCATTTTTATCGTATCGAGAGAAGAGCTGATGAATCCGAAAATATCTTAATATTTGCCTTTTCGTTTAGTATACATAGATTGGGTTAAATATATGAAGCAACATTTTTTCAAAATGGAAGAAAACCTCGCGATCGTAGGTAAAAAATTGATTTAGATGAAAAAATAGGGGAGGCATCTATTTTAGAAGGAATTAAGTGCAGTTCAATAATTTGTGTTTTTCAATTTTAAACAAATTAAGACTAATTGTTAGTTTATCTATTTGATGAGCGTGTGAATGCGCACATGTTTGAGTATTAATATCAGCTATTACATTGAAAGTGTTATACTATAAGGCGAGGGATTTTATAAGCGATTAAAACATTTTATGTAGTGAATGTTAAACAAAAATTATTATACCGACTGTTGGAAATTACCATTGTCTACGTGTTTGCTGTAAGTATATAGGGTTACAAAATTCGTGAAACGACAGGCTTGTATATAATACAATTAATTTTGTGCACAATACTAAACACGAAAATTGAATAAGGTTTGTTTATTATAAAATTTAAAACTCGCAATTTTCAATGAACAATTGGGAATATAGGTTTTTAAGATAGAACAAATGTTTAAGAAAATAAAGGAGTGCTTTACACAATTTTTTTCGTCAATTTCCATTTAATACTTACACAAATTTTTTAATAACAGTATAGGACTCAATTAGGTTGTTCAATATTTATATTTTCATCTTAACTAATCAAAAAAAAATTTAACTTTAATTTCATTAATTTGATGAAATAAATAGATTAAATATTTAACGTGTGTGTTTAAGGTTTGTGAATGAGTCGTAAATATTGTTACAATAAAAGAATATAAAAAACACGAAAACGTTAAAAAGGAACAAAAATATTTGTTTGAGTATGCTTACCTCTATTATTTAGATACCAAGATAGAAGTAATATGATAATCATTAGTACTTTATCAAAAACTAAATAACAAAAAAAGATAACTATAAAAAAATAAAAATAAGTTTTTTGAAAAAATAATATATACAATAAATTTTGCAAAAAGAATGTTTTTTTTTTACTTTTGAATACTGTGTTTTTCGTAGGTTATACTGCACGTTCATTATTTATTTTCTAACAAATAAACTCTGCACGATCAAATTATTATTCCTTTAGCTATTTATTTATGTCCATTAGTACAATAACGCAAATAATTTGATAAACTAAAATGAGCACAAGATGGCTATGGAGCATAGACAATGGTTATCCAACTGTGGTCTTGACAAAGAAAGATGTTTTCAATTATTTATCAAGAATATTTGTTGCAGACTTTATAACTTAATTGTTCACTTGTAATCGTAATTACTTACTTCGGGACAAAAGGCTCATATACTATTTCATTTTATTTATAATTTAGTATTGCTTTTAATTAAGTATATTTATAATCATGTTTATTATTTTCTAAATAGTCAAATAATAAATAATACCTTCAATAACATTATCTAAATTTGTTATTTCAAAAGATTATGCACACCCATAAAAATTTTATATTCATCGTACAACGATTTCATATAAACGACAAAGGTGAAAAAATATTTCGACGTTTCTATTACTCAACGTATGAGAAGAACTATCGTCATCTTCAGATCCAGATATTCTTACGATTTGTTACAGGGAAATTTGTACTTTTAATAAGGGCATCAGTTCTTCTATTGTTGAAGATTGTGGTAATACAATGTGAGGTCATTTATAAAATTTCATGCAAGTCGTTGCAGTCTCTATTGAAACGAGATATTGTTAATAATGTTTCAAGAGAGCAAACAAAACAATGTGATTAAAGACAACATCAAACATCTCAAACGTTCCTATGATTATTATTGTTATTATCATTATTGTTCTTGTTATTTTATTATTATTCGTGAAATTGTTCCCCAAATCAGAAGGTGGCGCTGTAATATATTGTGAATAGCTTGTAATATGTTGGATCCCAGTAATTTCTAGGATGATAAATCGCTGTTATTATTAGACATAGTGAATGTGGTCATAAGAAATTCTAATATTCGAAACATGTTGTAGCTTACGTGAAAAGAAGTCGATTAAATTTTCATTTTCCCCGGTTATGCTCGCGAATTTACGAAATAAATCATTCATTTATAAAATAATTGTAAAAATTGTCTTCAAAATTGGGTGTCTTATCGGTTAGGTAACCGAGTATCGCAGCCTATTTTGTCTATTTATTGTACGTAAAATTTGAAAAGTTATAAATATCTAGTAGTCGAAAAAAGCGAATTAGTTTTTCGAGTAGCTCACGTATGAAATCAGTATACAAATGAATAAGTTATTTGAAATTGAATATCTGTGAGGAAAGTAATAGTGATAATAAGAGTTGCTGTTATAAAAAAGGAAAATGTTGGAGTTGGCCGGGTTGTGTCGACAGAACAAACATAGTTCTGCAAAGCTGTCAATTGAAGGTACATAACTGTGTTCAGTGGCGCGACTGGGAGCGAGCAAAAGTATATCATAGACGTGAAATGTCGAAAGCACGAAATAGAGTGAGCGCCCGATAGAGAGTCGATGAGCAGCACGAGAGCGAGATGTCGAAGAACCAATTAAGAACGGTGGCGGCGTGGTGTCGAGTCAGCAATAATAATGTTCGCTTGATTGGCGTGGGTTGTCTGTATTGATGGGTACAGATTGTTAGGTACCTGTGGCTTGCGGTTGGTCGGATTTGGAGGAGCCGGGACAAGCTGCCAAGTCAGTGGCATCTCTGAGAGTCCCAGAGCCTGCGCTCGTGCTTGAAATAGAGCCTAGAAACGCGAATCACTTGCGATAAGTCGGGCATAAGTTGCATTTGGGACAGTCAAACGTTCTGACAAGGAAAAACAAGAAGCCGGGAATGCAGCTGGCGCCGGTGTCTCATTGGTGCACAGCTTCTCTCGGTCTAATCTAGTTGGCGGCTACAAGCTCGAAGAAAAGAAGGGCATTGGGGAGCGAGTGACTGGAGGTGGTCTCCAGAAAGAAAGAAAGAGATAAAGAAAGAAAGAAATGAACGAGAGGCAGAAACAGAAATGAGAAAATGAGAGCTGCTGGCTATAAGCTAGAGAATGGAGAAGCTCTTTTTGAGGCGGGCGCGCAGATGCAGGTTACCTCGAGCGCTGAGATTGATCTGCGGCTGGGCTTGGGCCGACAGCTGGCTCTGGAGCGAGGCCTTGGTGGTGTTGCTGGTGGAGCTGTGCTGCGAGGAGTGCTGGGCGGCGAGGCTGGAGTTGGCCGAGCAGGGCGTCTCGGCGGGGGTGCGGCTGCGCGAGGCCAGGTCGCCGGTGAGCAGGTCGATGAGCAGCGAGGGCCTCTGGGTGCGCGTGGCCCCGGCGCCCTCCGAGCCCACGCCGGCGGAGCCCGAGCCCCCGCCCCCGGCCCCGGCCCCGCCCCCGTGCGCCTGCTGCTCGGCGACGCTGCGCTTGGGCTCGGGCTGCGCCTCGTCGAACTTGCGCTCGTCGATCTCCTCCTTGAGCTTGTTCAGCTCGTCGAAGAGGTCCATGAGCAGGGCGCCCCGGCACTTGGGCACGCCCAGCCCGATGCCGTGGATCTTGTCGCGGATGACCGACTGCATGCTGCGCTCGTGCTCGGATATCGGCGCCTGGCCGATCTTCTGGATGACGAACGGCATCATCTGGATGTAGAGGGGCGTGCGGTGCGTCACCACGAACTCGATGAAGTTCCACAGGTAGGGCGAGGCCTCGTTGCGCTTGTTCAGCAGCTTCATCGTCCTCAGGATCCGCGGCCACTCGGTCCTCAGCTCCCTCTCGTAGCAGATTATTATTATCTTCAAGGCTGAAACCAATGGCGATGCCGCCGCAATCAGCCATCTCATTCTCCTCCGTCAGGCTTTTTCATTTACCTAAGAAGGCCACTTGGTACAGGGTCGTCGAGGTTTTCGTCAGGTTTTTCGCCGCTTCCCTGGCCGCGAACGTCAAGCTTCCCGCGCGAAGCTCCGTGGCGGTCTTCAAATTCGGCGCGGTCGTCTGCATGGTCTTCGTGCCCGTTGGCCACAGCACGTTCAGCACCGCGGACAGCGCGAAACAGATGTCCGTTTGGCGCAATTTCGGCACGTCTGCCAACCAACAAATTCATTGAATTGCAGCCGAGCTGGGCAGTTTGCTGCAATTGCCTACCTTTGCGGCCGGTGCCAACTCGAAGGAACAGGGGCATGAGCAAATTCAGCAGCACGTTTTCCGCTCGCGATGCCGTGGCGAACATGGCGTGGCCGCAGATGTTTTCCAGCGAGTAGCCCTCTCCCATCGAGATCACTTGGAGCGCGATGAGCTTGAGCACCTGCGAGCAAAAGTGCTGGGGCGGTATTTTGCTCATGAGGGCGGTCGAGGCCGCGGAGGTGAGCTCGACCCCGGTGGTGTCGCCGGTAATCAGCGACTGGCAGGTGCTCAGCAGGGCCTTCAAGTTCTGAAAGTGCGCCACGTACGGGCACTTGAGCAGCGTCTCGTAGACACCCCTGAGCAGGTCGCTCGCGGCGTCCCAGTTGATGTTTCGTCGGATCGAGGCTTTCTTGTATATCTTGCTGAAGGTCTTGTCGAGGCGTCGCAGGATGAGAATCAGCGCCGGTCGCATGTCGTCGTTCGACCACTCCGTCGAGGGCAGGATCACGGTCATGTACCTCTTCAAGCCACGACAGGCCATGGCCTCCGGGTCGTACGGGGATATCTTCAACAAACTGTGCGCGATGTCCGCCAAGCGCTAAAACATTTCGCAGCTCGTTAATCATCGAGGTACTCGTTCGTTCCAGTCGACCTTGTTATACTTACCACGTGACACTTGCTGTCCAACAGCTCGACATTCTTGCCGTCTTGCGATTTCTTGTTCAACTCGACCAGCCGCACCGAGGCTCTGGACACAAATTCGCCGACCATGTTGAGCAGCGTGTCCCTCGGCCGGACGAATTCGTTTTTGTGCGACTCGTTGTCGTCGTTGTCATAAGTCGTCTTGGCTTTGTTTCCAATTTGCGCTTCCTCGTCAAAGTCAAAGCCAGGAGAGTAAGGACCTTTGCCATAATTCCTCTGGCTAGAGCCTTTGTGCTCGGGACTCGACTTTTGCGGTCGGTTGTAGTACCTGAAAGTCATTCCGTTAGCTACTCTGACAAGCTAAATCTTCAGCTACGTAAGTCAGTTAAGTTTACTTTGCGAGCGCTTCTGAATTGTTGACCAACGTTCTCATGGCAATCGCCAGTTGGTTTATTATTTCTTTTTCCGTCTTCCCTTCCTTATTGTACGTTGGCAGTTGGATTTGCTGCACATAGCACGGCATAATGGCCTCCAATATTACCTAAAAATCGACAACAAACTTATGTTTGTGCATCCTTTGTCGTATATCATTCGCTGAAAGTGATTTACCAGCATCTGTTGGCCCCGCACCGAATCAGCGGCGTACGATATCACCATGACGCACAGTGAAATGCAATCGAGAATGGTCACCATTTCATTTTCATCGTGGTAACAGAAATCTATAGCTTTCAACGGCTTGTCCTCTTTGACCAACTCGCCAATGTTCAGGGGATCGGGAGACGGCGTCTCGAGACTCAACAGCAGATTGAACAGGCAAGACGAAGGCACCTGAAAGCAATACGATGGCTCGAGAAAAAATTTCGAAAGCACGCTCTTCCTTAATTATGAGTCTATTTCACCTTGTGAGCTTCACCCATAACACTTGACTCGTCGGTATCCAATATGGCTGATACGCTGCCAAACATCTGCAGTATAAATGGCTTTCTATTCATCAGGTAGAACTGCTTGACTGCATACTCGACTGTCGTTGTGACGAGCTTGTTCGTCTGATGCGTCGAGTAAAGTTGCAATAGCGTAGGCATTATCAGGAAATAGCCGTTGGTTGAAAAAATATTCTTAAAGTTGTGCGCTGCATTGATGTAAGTCGCTACCACGTAACGCAATATACAAGAGTCTTCGCTGTGCAAAACGAGAGCTCCATTGAGAACGTTGAGGAATAAATGGATGTCTCCGGAATAGGCGAAATTGCCAGCCATTGCCTCGAACATTCGAGCTATCAGACGAACCCACATGAACTTGTGCATAACGTCCAAAGCCAAGAGTTCCTAGAAAATGATAGTTTCTTTATATGAAAGCGAAATACATTGAATATAATGATCAGAGTAGTGACAGACCTTGCCCAACTCGCCACCTTTGTACAGGTCAAGGTCGGCTTCCAAAGCTTTGCGAGGAAACGAGGGCAACTTCATGAGCTCTTCGTGCAAGAACACCACACGTTGAACCACCATATCGACATTCTTCAAAATAGCCCAGGTTAGCAACACTTTGCCAGTTTCGACGAATTTGTGCACCAACTCTTGGCGTTGAAGGGCATTGAAGGCTTCTTCTGGTTCCATGTGTACAAGCTCCAGTTGCGGATATTGCGAGCGTTTGAAAAAGTAATAATCCCTCACGTAGGACGACGGGTTGTGTATTTGGTCTGTAATATTAAGAGCAAAGCCGTTACCATGAGTATCAGTCTTGTTGTGATTATCTCAATCCTCACGTGTTTTATGGTCGACCAGGAAGTACTCCTTGTGCTTTGCCTCCTCAATGCCAAAAAAGTCGAGAGACTCGCGAAGAATTTGGCAAAATTGCGTGTCTTCTTGGACTGGAAATTGAGAGGGTATTCCACCGGCATCGGGATCTTGAGGGCCGTGAACTATAATTTTCTTTGCAGACGGTACATTTGCCGTCAGGAGGATGGAAGCGTCACATTGCTCTTTTCTCAAAATTTGCTTCAAGTCTTTGAACATGATGCCATGAACGCTGTGCACAACCTAAAAGGTCGGATCGAACAAAGTTAACCAAGACAATTGTCAGGTGTTGAACGTAAATCACGTACCATCCAAAGAATCGACAGTGCCGAGCCAATAAAATTTTGTCCATCTTCGTGCGGGGTTCGCACGTAAAACATAATGTAGCCGATAATATAGTTATAGAGAGCGAAGGCTGCCTGCTGTGGAAGCTTTGGCACGAATCTAATGAGATGCCTGAGAAGCTTGAACATCACATCTTGCTTTTCCCTCGTCAGTCGCTCCAAAATGTATCTCAAAAACAAAGCGCTGTCTTCGACCAAGCAATTCCATATGACCTGCAATATTGTTGGGATGAAGATAAGATTAGACAGTAGGGTAATGCTTAACTATAGCTCACTTGATAGGCCATGTCGTAAACTGCGGTGCCGTCCTCGCCGACCGCTGGATCATCCAGCAGAGCGATTATTTGAACGATGGCAGAGCAGAGAGTCGAAGGGAATAGCGAGAGCGCCGATTGGCCGTGATGAGTTAGGTTTCTTGGAGCCATGTCGGCACCATCTTCGTCAACGTTAGCTGAAAATTCAGATGCAATCGTTTGAGACATACATTAGCGACATAGCGACTAGTCTTATTGTTGGTGAAGGTTCGATATGTAATCACCCTCTTCGTGATCTTCTCCGACTGGACTGGGCTCGTAAGCCGCTTGAAAGGTTATTGGTATTGTCGTGATCAGGAAATTGGCTCTTTCCTCTCGCTTCTTGTCGTCCTGTGCCTGCAAAGCCTGCTTGATCAGCTCGGTTTGCTGCTTCTTCCGCGTTTTCGTAGCAGTCACCAGGGCTCGCTGAACGGACAAATGCAGCGAAACACTTTAATCGGACAACGTCGATCTATCAAGAAACATTGCATCCGATGGACCACTCACGTGACGTTCCTGGTTGATCGTCACCTCCTCGACTTTGGTTTTGACCTGTGGCATCCAGGGCGGATCGACGATCGGCAGAGACTCGATGCCGATTTTCGGAGAGGGCAGCGTGAACTCGATGCCCGGCGGCGGTACTTTGAAGGTCATGTGAGCCGACTCCTCCATCCTCGGCCAGACCTGGTAGCGGAATTTCCAGAGAACTTGAAAGCGCAGTATGGACTCTATGCGGACGGAGGCTTCTTCGTTCTGCAGTCCCTCCTGCATGATGCTGATAGCTTGGGTGGGGGCGCGCACCGAGGCGACGATGAACAGCGACGCGGCCGAGGCCGCCACTTCCTGGTTGAGCTCCAGCAGCAGCACCCAAGCTATCGGCAGCACGTCGACGAACAGCTCCTCGGACATGACCGCTGCGCCTTTCAGCAGCGTGGCGAACGGTGCCTGGAACGAATCGCGCACCTGGTCCTTCATGTACCTGATCATCGGATGCGGCTCCTTCTCCTTGTCGTCTTCCGGAGGCTTCATGAATTTCCAGAAGTCTTGACTGTAGTCGAACTCTCGCTCGTGCGAGTCTTTCGAGGATTCGCCGTGCAGCTGGCTCGTTTGAGAACCGTCGAAGCTTTTGTCGACCCTGCGGATTCAGAACCATCAATGTTAATGACAGTGCAAATCAATGTCAATGATGGCGCAAACCAATTCATTACTTGAATTTGCGCCCGACGCTGTCTTTTCTTCGCACAGGTGAGACCTGCAGACTCGTTTGATCGGAAACTTTGCGACTGCGCTTCTCCTTCTTCGTGTCATCCTTCTTGTCGACCTCCGTGTCGAACAAACCGCTGTCGGCCTCGATTTCGAACTCTTCGCCGTAAGTTTTGCGAACCGCTCGGACGAGTCTGTCGCAAGCTCGCATTTGCCGTCGATGACAGTAGGGATGGCAGTAGTTTTGATGACAGCACAGGAAATTAAAATTGCTGGATGTCTGAACGACGACTTTCATCCATGGGAAGTTTTTGTTGAACTCGTCGGTGTCGTTGCTATCGCTCGGGCTTTCTGGTGGTTGATCGTCGCTCAAGATCCCCGGCGATTCCTCGCCGCTCACCTCTCCGTAAAGGCCGGGCTCCGACGTGTCGCTCCTGTCCGACAGCGAGCTGACTTTTCGCTTGGACTGAATGGAGTCGGCGCGTCGAACTGCCAGAAAAGGCAAAAATCAAACGCGAATTTTGGAAATGGATCTCGATTTGGACGATTGTTAGTTTTGCCGCGTCGAACTCACATGCTTCGACTTCGATGTCTTTGCCCTCTTTGGTGTTTCGGCGCAGCTTGAGGCTTCGGCGCTTGAAGGAGCCGCTGGCGGTGTTGGTGGTGGTGCCGCGGCGCAACAGGAACGGCCTCCCAGGCGCCGTTTGCATGCGCTTCGACTTTTCCTTCTCGCTCATCATCATCTCTTCGCCTTGAATAGTCACGTTGGACTTGCTGCTGCCTTCGGATTCGTTGTCCGGCTCGTGCAGCACGAAGCTGATCTTCCGTTCTGCAAGTGCGCCGCAAGAGTTAGCGTCGGTTAGTTGACGACGCAAGTGCGCTGAGATACCGTTCTCTCTGTCGCCGGCTATCGACTGCAAGCTCTGCGCGGACGTTTGCGAATGGCCCATCGACGACAGGGCCATGCTCCAGCGCCTGTTGGCCTCGCGGCTGTAGAGCTTCTCCCACGGAGGGGCTCGCTCCTTCGTCGACAGTCGGCTGGACTTGGGCAGATTCGGATAGGTTTCCCGGAGGAAGGCCGTGATCTCGAAGAGCAAGTTGCAAGCGATCAGGCGTAGTGCCACCGGGCAGGTGCTCCCGTACGTGTTAATGCTCGCTACAAAGTGAGCTCAACAAGTTCAATCGAGTCGCATGTGGTCGGAAAATCGATCATACGCTGCACTGACCTTCATCGAAAAAATCTTCTTCCACGTCTTCGATCGCCAGGTCTCGGTGTTTGCTTTCGTCCAGCATCACGCTGCAAACGCGGTCGTAATTCAGCCTATCCTGAGCTAGAAACTCCTCGAGCCTTGTCCCGATAGCCTTCACGTTTTACACAGATTTTATATGGGCTATTCTTTATCGCTTTTAATGAATTTTATTGATATGCCCAAAGGTCACGTACCTCTGCCCACTGGTAAAACAGTTTTCCCGCGGCTCTCTGCAAGACGTGAGTCCTTCTGATGCCCGTTGGAGCGCTCCTGTTGTTCAGTGCCATCGACGGACGAAACATCGGGAAATTCAATTTCATCCAGTTGGGCCAATGGCCTTTGTTGCACTGGTGAACGAGGTGAGCGCACTCTAGTAACATCGCAGCCCGCGCAACAATTGGAGCATACGGCTGTGAACATCAATTGAAGAAAAGAAAGAAACAGCACTTTTACAAGCGCATTCGTCTCATACGTAATCAAGTCACTGTTGTCGCTTACCAAGTCCAGTAGAGCTCCCATCAAGTGATGATCCGGCACCGAGCCTGGCTGGCAAGTTTCCAGTAGAAAGGACAGTCTCTGAATCCCTTCGAAGATGGCTTTCTTCGGCACCAGTCTTCGCTCTTTCAAAACGACAAATTCCGATTCTCTCGACGGATCGCCCTGCTCTACCGAATCGCGTCGACTGAAATCTGTTGCGACAAAACATTAAGCTCTCGGCAACCTAATGAACATTGACCAAAGCTACTCACAACTGCCTCGAACTTCTTCGTGGTTTTCTTTTTTCTTGCCCTTCACAAGGCCGATTCGGCTGAGCTTATCTTCCATACGACGCTTGGCTTTCTGTAATGTGCGTCCAACCCTGCAATTAAACGCGAGCAATGATAATGAAATAGCGCTTAGCGTACATAGCTGAGTAAAGTGAGGTAGGTACCCCTTAGGTGCCCGCGGTATAGCTCGTCTGTGAGCGCGGCGTAGACTTGGCTGGCGCGCGAAGCTATATTCCGTTGGAGACTCGCTGCTTTCGTGACTATCTGCCTCGCTCCGTCTGTACTCTCTTCGGAACAAGTTTACTGCGAATCATCGTCATATGAGCATTATGCGACTATCACCATACACATGTAGCATTTGGCAAATAATTGATTGCAACACTGACCGATTCCGCCGATTTTCAAGCGAGCTGTTTTTCTGGACTTTCTGATGCCGAAAGACGGCTCGCTCAGATCTAGATTTCGTTCGCTCTGTCTTGGCGTTAAAGTATAATGCTTCTTTCGAACGTTTCCCGATGGGCTCTGACTGATTTTCACATTTTCGTCACTGAGCTCGGTCTCGAGCAAACTCTGAAAGTCATCGACAAGGTTGACCGCTAATAATTAATTTGTAATATACAGCATAATTTGTGCTTATGGCTATCGAGTATACTTACCGCACAAGTGGACGAGGTACTCCTCTTCTTGAAGAGGAATTTTCTGGCGCCCTTTTCGTCAATGGTGAAGCATCCCTCGGCGTCGATTTCGCCATCCTGATCAGTCTCCCATGGGAACAGATGCCTTCGAAGGGAAATCAGGTCAGCTTGCGGCTGGGGATTTTAGTTTAGTTATAGTTTTACCTGATAACCCTCGTGGTTTGAATTTCGCTGTTGGGCCTTTTGCCGGGCTTATCGGCCGAGTCGAGTATGGCGCTGAGCGCGACTCGGCGGAAGGCGCCGCCGTGAGCCTCCTTGACGTACGAGACGAACTGCCGGACGTCGCAGTAGAGCGAAATGCTCTCCTGAGACTTGAGCTTGCTGAGCATCTCGACGAAGCGCGTGACCATGGTTTTGAAGACGCACGAGATGATCTGCGACTCGATGCTGCGGAATCTGTGGCTGACTCCGCTGATCGCCGGGTAGCCGGTGGTGGTGCCGCCCGATCCCGACGAGTTGGGCGTGTTGTTGGAGCCGCTCATCGGATTGCTCGTTCCCCCCATCAGACCGGCCCCGAAGTTCGTCGCGTATCCCCCTTGGGGCATCGTGTCCGGGGACTTGCTCGAGCCTCGCTTTTGATCTTTGCCAACGCGACAAATGTGACGTTTGAAAATTTGTGCGATTGTTCGATATGGCTGTTTGGCCATGCTTACTCAGAGGGGACAGCAGAGAGCCCGGGTCCACGCAGAAGCCAATGTAAGAGTGGAAAAACTCGACGACGCTGTTGATTCGCCGATCTTTGACGAACGCGCGCAGGAAGATGGAGAACTGCTTGGAGCTGGCCTTGTGCAGCTTGCCAAAGATCGTTTGAATTTGAGAGCGACAGAAGTCGGCCTGCGGACCGCGGATTCCGTCGAGACAGCCGTGAGGGCAGCCCAGATGCCGTACAATGTTGATAATGCAGTTCATCATCAGATTGTGAGCCGTCAGTTTGTTGGATTTGCGCGGGGCGCTGTCGGCCGAGCCTTGCTTCTTGTCTCCCTCCGACTTTTCCGGTGAATCTTCAGCGACAAAACACACGCGATGTATTATTTACTTCGTTTTATTGCGGCTTCGCTCGACAATTATTCTTACCTTGGTTCTCTTCCAGCGATTCCTCTCGAAGGCAATGCTTCAGAACCCCCATGTCCATCAAAAGCTCCAGCAGATTCAAAATCGACTCGCAAACTCGTAGCGAGCAACTGTGATTATCCCGCAGTGAAATATTGTGAACTGCCTGTTGGGACAGTATATCCAGTGGTTATTGCGACTTTTCTCTAACGTCAATCTCTTTTTCCAGCCCTCAATTACCTTTAGAACGACTTCGAGGTCGATGTCGCCATCTTTGGTTATAAAAGCAGCCGATCCGGGTGCTTCAGGCATTTCATCCCCGGTGTAAGTAATGTTTGAGTCCGTTTGCGACCTCGTCAAGCTAGGCTTTCTATCGCACGCTGTTTTGCGAGCTTGGCCGCATATAACATCTAATTGGCTGTCGACGGATCCCTGAAAGATTATTTAATCTTCAATTTTTTTAGCTTCAACCTATTTCCAAATTATGCACTTTTTCTTATTACGAATTTTTAATTAATTTTCCTCTTTCTTTATTTACACGAGACATAAGCTTAAATATTATAAATTCTAAATAACATCCTAAAATTATGCATTTCGTTTCTTAAATGTTCTAATAAAATCTTTGCTCTGGCCCTGTACATTTTTTCATTCTTCAGTACAATAATACAACAAACAACAAGCATTTGGGAAGACTTGATACGTTGATCAATACTATTATAAGTCAAATATAGCAATAACTGACCTGGCGTTTCATATATTCTGGAGATGGCGTTGGAGTATGTTCAGTAACAGTTATGATAGGATTAGGAGCTCCGCATGATGGACTATGAAAACGACTGTCTTTTCTATCAGCCTTAGAATCACCGATGTACCTAAAAACAAAATATCTTTATTATACATTGTACAATTAAGTATACTAAAATTAAACCTATAACATGCTATTCAATACATCCTATTTTGCGATACTTATAATTATAACACTACATTGAATTGAAAATTCAAATCACAGCTATGATTCAAAATCTACGCATCTGAGGCATAATAAATTTCTTTAATTTCAACTCCGGTATTTCTGTAACAACTATTTTCTTTATAGTAGTATAAAATTTGATAGATAAATACAATACCACCGTAGTCCAGAAATACTACTGTATTTATTACCTAGTTTTGTTTTTTTAATTATTTGAAAGATTGTTTGAAAAAAAAAATTCTCAATAAATACCAGAAATATCGTTAGGCAATTATGCGAGCAATGAATTTCTTCCACTCAAATTATTAGCATCTAAATTAAAATTCAGAGTCATACTTAATATGCATAGCGTGATTGTTTTCAAGAATATATGCCTTAATCTGCTTTATTTACAATGATTTTGTCGGTTTATTAATTTGTCAAAAGTCTATAGTAAATTAACTCTAATTATTAATCTACTGTGAGCAGGTTATCACTTCATTCTACCGTAGCAATAATTCATTTACAGCATTTTTATAAATTTAAAAATTTCACTGCTCACATTTACTTCAAAAACCAGAAGTATTACATTACAAGAAAAGCAAAAAATCAACTATTTCTACTATTATCGAAATTCTATCAAAATTTCAAGAAATAACATGCAAGTAGCGATAAATCAAGAAAATTTAAGTGAATGTTGTTCGAAAACAATGCTGTGTATTCAGTACATTTGGAAAATAGTTCAACCACATATTCTAAGATACTCTGTGAATAATGTGATTTTTATTAAATGGTATGATTATGATGATCGATAAATCATTTTTATACTTATAAAAATATATATTCTCATTAAAATTATATTTCTCATTAAAATAATTTATTTATAATCATTTTAATCTTTGAGAATAATGTAATTGTACTAAAATCATACTTTGACATAATATATTTTATAGATCCATGAGTTATTAGGTAGATGATAAACATTCAATTTTATCATCAAATTTTTTAAAAGAGTTATCACTTGTTGAAGGATATCATAAAAAATAAAAAAAATTTCAACATATTTCAAAATTTTTTATGCTTACAAGTAATCAGTTATTTGTATTGTCCCATAAAACAAGCGTTCTTCAAGGTTAACCGAGATGTAGTATGACAAATTTCATTTCTCAGTTTACAAATGCAAAAGTTTCAATATACAATGTCAGTATAATTATAAAGTTGAATCAAGCATAACAAAAAATATATCAATGTCAATCATGTGAATATGTAAGGAATGTTTTTACAAATATCATTTTAAAATTGTTTCATGTAATTTTTTTAAAAGTTTCGATTAATAATTAGTGAAAAGTACATGGAATACACAGAGAGGATAGAATAAGAAAGAAATAGAAAAGGCAAGTTTATCTGTAGAGAAACACGTTATTACAACTTACCCTCCCGCGGTCAGCTCATTTATCAAGCAGCTGAGCACGAGTGTGAAATGAAAAGACGAGATTGAAAGAAACAGGATACACACAAAGAAAGACATAATAGACAAATAAAATCATGATCATTTTGGAAGTATTGATTCGAAGTTTAGAGAGTCAAATTCCCGAAAATGTTTCGCGAAAATACCGTTTGCGTGTAGTTAATAATTCCATTTATTATTATTCAAGTCAATTTTTTAAAGATTAATTTCGCCTAGGTTGTCTTCGAATTCTTTTTATATATTAATAACAAGCGATGTGAGGTGATATTGGGTGAATGTGTTTTAAAATGTATGTTATGGTATAAAAATCAAGTACTGAATAATATGCTAATACTAATCTAAAAGATTGAAAGACTTTATCATATCAACTGATAGTGATAATATAATAGATTATCGATTGTTAATGTTAGGAACCTAAGCGGAAACTACAATGCATTTTCTTTTGACGATAGTAAAAAATGTTCTAAAATGTCCAAATCTATAAGTAAAAGCGTGTTTGTTATTAAATTGCGATACAATTAGTAGATTTTAATATAATAATTTCAAATGAAGAACTGATGCACTATGATCATTTCGAATTCAATATTACTTTGAGAAAAAATATGTATATTCAACTCTACGATGTATATTAAAATCTACGATTAGTGTTTAATTCAAATCAGCTAATCACTGCAATAGAATTATGAATATAAAAGGATGTTATGTAACCGTTATTGAAAAGTCGGATTTGTAGCGTTACAAAGTGTAGAATACGAAATACAAAATACTATAACAATAAAGAAAGAAAAGTAATACCTCAGACTAGGCATACTTTTGCCTTTTATCAAATTTGAAGGATACTCTATATAGTCAGGATCTTTTGCATCAAATACTTTTGAGCAAACTGAAGGCTGTCTGGTCAAACGCTGTTCTCCTGCATCTAGACTTCTGTGGCATTCCTAAAAATGGTTCATCTCATCATATTAATAGCTCGAGTTTGATCATAGCATTCAATTTGAAGTATTATAAAGAAGGTTTTTGGACAATTTTGGAGAATACGTTATATTTAAGCGTATGACTTATTTACCTGTTCGAAAAGTGCTTTAGGTTCTTCTTGGCCTATTTTTTCAAGAGCTTTTTCAGATTTCGAAAGTAATTTCGTCTCAACAAAAGCTTTTAGATCAGCAATTTTCATACGTTTTTTGGTTTTCTCGCTTGCTCTTCTTGTATGACTTATTTCTGTATCGTGCGTTTTGTATGTTACGTCTCCATAGAATGATATATCTACGACAATATTATTAATCGTCAATAATTTTATAATTTATTTGAAATACTTCCTTTCAAACATTTTCATATTCAAAATATCTAATGTCAGGCTAATATCTAATTATCAAAAAAACTATTACCATCAAATAAAGATGGAAATAAAATATAACATTGAACTGAAGTTAATTAATGAAGTTTTAATTATTACCAGTAATCTTAAAAATTATTATTCAGTCGTTCAAATTTCATGATTGTATGAAATAAGTTCAGTCGTTTTTTTTTAAGAACAGTTCCTCAGATCTTACGTTGTATTACTTATCACGTATTGTTCAAAATGACTTAAAAGGATAATGACGAAAGTGCTTTTAAGAATTTGTATTTTATACCTGCAGATAAAACTGAATCTCGCATATCTTGGTAATCTGCAATCTCTCTCCCATCCTCTCTCTTTTTGCTTTCAGGACTTTGGTAGATAGATACTTCGATTTTTGGAATAGGCAATGAATTACTTCGACGCCGAGGCATTTGTTGAGTAGAACTTTCTTCATTTATTTTTCGTAAACTAAAAGTATCAATTATATCTAATTTTTTCAAAATATAACTTTTTTTTATATATAAAAAGAAAAGTGTTAGACAATCAATTTTGATGCAGTTACGAAAATTAATTTAGTTTGCCACTAATGGTTTTCAAACGCATGTACATTCTTCGCTAAAACTTTTTAGTTTTTAAGCTAACATACCAGCAAATTAAAAAACTGTTTAACGAAAAGAAATTTGCAATATAATCCATCCTTTTTGAAAGTTGACACAATATATTTTTCTATTCATTCAATGATCATTTTGACAATTATGAAAAAAATGTAGATAACTATCGTAAAACCAATTTAGGTACGATTAATAAAATTTCTGTTAGTGAATTTTAACGCGATTAAAATAAAGCTCCTCGATTACGTACAGTTATACTCAAATAAAATATTAGGTTGTGTCAGAATAACTCACCGATTGTATAAAAACTGTAAAGCCCAAAAAATTCCTTCTTCTTGCCATTGAGATATGAACAGGCAGCGTATGATCGCCACATCAAGGAATGTTGCTGCTCGTACGTCCATATCAACAACAGATATCTTAGCTTGACCATCTCCGGATGAAGGATAACGCTGTCCATCTCCTTTAGTTTTTGATGGATCTGCTTCTTTATCTTTTTCACATTTCCCAGGTCTATCGTCTTTTTCTCTTGCCGTATCACTAATTTTGGATAAGACTTCTTTGTTATGAATCCACGATTTTTTTATTTTTACGCTCCATAATTCGGGCCTGAACTAACCATTTGCCGATCGGTTAGTGTGGAAGAGTAACTCATACATCATTATATTAAGGTTGTATTTGCCGTGTCGGAAATTGGTCAATTGAGTGCCATATTCAAATACAGATAATAAAGAAAAAATTTTTAAAATGTACTGTGAGTACAACGAGCACAAGGGAGATCTTTTGATCTCGTTTTCTAGCTCTTAAATTATTCTACAAACTTCAACTCGATCGCAAAAACTATACCTTTGTACCCTTGATACACACTGTACTATTGAAGATGGAAGCGAAAGGTGTTTACGGAAGTAAGTTATGAGTATTTTTTAAAAGATAAGTTAAACATTTCAAAATATTTTAAGCACATTTCTCATTCTTTTATTACCTCAATTTTCTAGCTGCGGGTCTTCCTTCGTATTGTCTGTAAGAGTCCATATCGGATATAGATGTTACTTGCTCTATTGTTAAAGTGGGTTTTGCACAACTACTTCGACGGCCCATCGCAACGTGAAAAATACTTGCTTCTCCCTATTAATTGAATTGCATGAGAGAAACTTTTGTTGAAAATCGTCCAACATCTACTTTTATTCTTTGTTAAAGAGACTTACCGCATATATGGTAGAGACTTGTTTGACACCATCCAGCATTCTTTCCGACTCATCGAGTGAAGGAAGAGTAAATATGACCTGTGATATAGAGCAGATATATGAGCAAATCCACAAAAAACTGCCGTAATTCGAGAAAGTATTTTCAAATATTCAAACTGGGTGCACTCTCTCAATTTTAGGTGCACGCTG